>VUQI01061022.1:7233-35925 GCA_015106735.1 Paratilapia polleni
TTAAAAACAGAATTTTTTTTTTTTTTTTTTTTATGTAGATGTGGGAGGACTTTAGTAGAAAAGTCACTGAAGCAGAAATCCCCACATGTTCCTCATTATATGACCCACTATCCTCATCATCATCACAACACCATGACACCGTGTGAGTCTGTGTGTAAGTGTGTGTGTGTGCCTCAACAGGGGAGAGGTGCAGCCTCCTAGACACCAACGGAACTGATTATTCTCAATATAAATATCCATGAAAAACTCCTTTAGAGGCGCTCATCTCTCCTGTATCTACTGCAGTGATGAAAACCCATTCTGACAGAGCATGTCATATAAAGCAATATTTCACTCATGTAGCACTGAGGCTGGGCTCAGTGGGAAAAGAAACTCATATGAAGGAAGCTGCTGTCATGTTGCATATTACCATCTGCATTTGTGACAGGACAGAGATGTAATCAATAGTTATTTCTTCCTTAAAAATACTCAGTTTACACTGAGCTTTATTGGATGCAACCAAGTAATTCATCAATGTCACAAAGGCCTGTGGGGCCAGTTGGGCAGTTTTTCCTGCTCCATAAGTCATGTCATCACATTGGCAGGGGAAATTGTGCAAAGACTTCCTGAAAATTATGTTATTCAAGCCACTATTTAATGATGATCTGCCAGAAGGCCTCACATTGGATACAGACTGATGCTAAACAGTTGGACGTACCCTTCCTGAGAGCAATGCACTGATTATTATCTTATCAATTTAGGCAATAAGCCTGTATAAACTGGAGTCCCGTTATGTATTACCCCAACAGTGCTTTTCATTATGCTTTCTGTACTGGCCCCTGCTCCTGCTAACCTTTATTAGACGTTTTTAGGGAGCCTTTCCCTTTAAAAAGGTTTGAGTACAGGTTTGGATCATTTCTAACAAGTATTTTGTGATGAGGGTGGAAGTGTAGTTTCTCTGCAAATGATCTCTTAGTAATTGGTCCATTTCTACATCAGTGTGTGTGACAAAGAGAGCAAAAGAGAAGAGTAAAAAAAGAGATTGGGGATAAAACGTTCACACTGCTGCCCTGAGCAACTCAGCTTATCATCATCACTGGTAATGATGAAGCCTGCAAGCACATGGCCAAAGAAAAAAAAAATAGACCCACAGTTATCACAAAGTAAAAACATGCCTTTATAACGGTACAAGGAAACAGCCTGGGTTCCAGTCTGTTCCCTGCTATTAGAGATGCACTATTTCAGTTCCTAGGTGCAGCAGGGGTTTCCTCATAGTGCTACTGTAAATTGCACAAACAAAGCAGGGGAAGTTGATCCCTTTCACCGCCTCCATCCTATCAATTCTCCCATGCCATACCATGATTTTTTTTCACAGCATCTTTCCTTCTTGTTCTTTGCTACACACTGAGCAGAAGTTCATTTTTTTTTCCTTTAATGGAAAACCTAATTTAGGTTGTAAACACATAATTTCAACGCTTGTGTGCATGTGATTGTCAGAAGCCCATTTTCAAACTTGAGCATGGTCGATAGACATTAGAGTCTACTGTAGCACAGTTTTCTCTGTGAATCCCACATCTCACCTCCCACTGATTCTGCTGTGACTGGCTCTTGAGCTGGATCAGCCAGTCCTGTTGGCCATCACACACGGCGCAATGGTGCATGGTGATGATGACGGGCCGAGTCAACAGGGCCCCAGGGGGCCCACAACTCACCATGGGGCTGAGCACTGTTTGGCCATCTTCCACTGAGGGCCTGGAGGTGCACAGGAGATAACATACACAATATTTAGCGACAATCTGACAGCAGTCTCGGTGTATATGTGACATGGAGTGGCTGACAGCGGCAAATAAGGTTCTGGGGTGTCACTGCATACCTCATGTTATCCTTCCTCTGAACTGTCACATACATCTCATACACTCTGCCCTGAGGAATAGCCCCTGCAGGAATTAGCAGACTAACCCCTGGGAAGCAAAGAAAAAAAAAACAGACACACAAATAAACAGAAAGTTGTGAGTTGTCAGGTAGACCCGAGGCATCTTTATAGCTATTTGTACTGTCATTGCTTGTTATGAGGCTGTTTTTTTTAAGTCAGAGAGTGAGACCAAGGTAAGAGTACAGGGTGGTGAAACTTGGTTCCTTTACATACAAAAGTGAGATATTTCAATATTATATCAATATTATATCAACAACATTTCAATTTCAATATATTTCATTTAACTAGCATGTCTTAATGCAGTACTGCATGACTAAATATAAGTTAAATCTATTTTTTTCATTTTATTCAAATGCTTTTTTTTTCTTAGATAAACACAATAATAACTGCACTTCCATTCAGTCCCACACATAGTAACTATGTCATTTTACTGCCTTCTCTTATGGCATCAGGAAATGATGAGGCATTTCATTTCTAAAATCAATGATCTCTTTGCTCTACATAGCATTCCCATATTGCTGCAGCCAGCATGATTTACATTTTTCCATCTCAGATTTATTCGATAAGATGTCCTATCCGATGTGTTTTTTAGAACCCTATCCCCCAATTTCCATCATGCACACACACACAAACACACATATGGTTTCTCTCTGGAGGGGGTTTCTCAGATAGCTCATTGATTTCCCATGTCCTTCTACTGAACTTTTCAAAAGGTGACAGACAGTTTCTCTAGCTAGCTCACAAGGCAATCACAACTCTGCCATGGGAACGTCTCGCACACTGCTACTCTGCCTCACAGCAAAGCTTCAAAGAGATGAGAAATGCATTTTAAGATGCAAAATACCAAACAGCCACAGTGACAGCACCACAAAATATTTCATTACCCAGACTCACAAACAGATCAAATATCAAATGTGCTCCTTCCTCTCCCTCTTCCTATGTAACATGATGAGGTGGCTGAGCACAACCAGCAGCTGAGAACATTTTACAGGTATCAAAATGAAAAAAGAAAAACTTTAAGAAATGTGAGAAGTCTGTGTATCCTTTAATGCCACTGCTAGTTCGTCTCTGCCTGTCAACATGCATCTGTGGCATGTTTCAAACAGCCTGCATGCGTTTGAAGTGAGGACAGCATGGCTAATGTAAGCTGCCTGAAACAGGACACCTCCAGCACTTCTAGTGCACACACCTTGGCTATCCATCAACTCTTGTCATACTATGTGCAGTCAATATGCTGATAGGCTGCATATGGCTTAGCTTATTTCAAAGTCACATCTGTGTTACAGCCCAACTGATATAGGATTTTTAAAACCGATATCGATATTTGGTGATTTAAAAATCTGATATATTGGCTGATATTTTTTCTTTGACACACATAAAACATAAACAGATTTCCCTAACATTTGCTATGAGTAGTTATTTATGAGTCCTTACTAAGATAATACAAAAATGCCGTTTTAAAATAGTCTTGTTTTCTTGCCACAACAAGTTGTGGATTACTCATTCATGCTCTGCCTGACTCTGGCTGTTGTGTTTGTGGCGTTCCAAATACGCGCTGCCAACAGGGATGTTGCCGAGTGCCCTCTGGTGGACAAACTACACAACATCAACACTCATAACCTGGTTGAAGGGTGTTTCTCCTGTCTCTTCTTAACTTTTTGCATTTTCATTTGTCAGCTGTTATAAATGCAGATACCGATATAACAGCAAATGGCTAATATCTGCGAATCTACCAGCCTCTAATCTGTGTATTTATAGAATATACTGGTATAGATATTGTAGATGATAAGGTATCACAGAGGTAGCCCAGGTCTGCATGTGGAACATTTTTACTGTACACACAGATTTTTTTTTGTTGTTGTTTTTACTGAAAGGTTTGGTGGGGGCTTGCAAAGATCAACAACTCTTAAATTAATATTTAGTGTTACTTTGCATGCTTTTGTTTTTTCACTTTATTGAAGAGCTCTTTACATCTAAGTTCTCACATGCCTAAATCTTCATTATTTATTGACAGAGAGAGAAAGTGTTAACAACTGAAATTCTTAACTGAATCTCAAGTTGTCTTCACCTTAAAAGTGCAGGTGAGGTTGAGGGTTAATTCAAAGCAATGGCTCATCAACTTTTGGAAATCGAGAGTTGCAAGTTGATGGCAAGACTGATCAAAGTGAATCTACAGCAAGTAGATGGCTAGCTTTTCTTAGCACAAAGACAGGAGGAGATGGCCAGCCTGGCTCTGTCTCAAGCGGAAAGAAATCTGCCTACTATGGCCTCTAATGTTCACTAATCAAAATAAATAATGTAAAGTTGCTGTTTTATGGTGAGGGTATTATGTGCCAGACCATTTCCTGGTCAGACATAGTGACTTCCTGGAGCCTTGTCATCACTGTGAGGTTAGCAGAAATCCAGTGGAGACACCGGGAAGTTTTGTGTTTGAAGTTCTTTTTTAATGGGATCTTAAAGGGAAACATGGGCTGAGATCATCACCACCAGCACATTATAAGTGAAACAAGAGTAGCCATTTAAGGACACAGTGAGAAAAGCTGATGGTAGATCTCATCTCCTATCAGGCTATATAATGAGAGGAGTTTCCTTTCAGTATGCACACACATATAGACATTCACACATGCACATACACACAAACGGAGGTACTATTACTAAATGCTGATGTGCCACTGAGTGAACGAGGAAACGTGGCTCCAATCATAAGGCACAAAAGACAGCTAATGAGTTTTAAGATGAACATTGATAGAATCTGCTGGAACTAGCAGATGCTGCTTTTCATGAACATAAGCTAATTTATTCCTTTGTTAAACTATTTTTATCTCTATATTTTAAAATATGCAACAGTTCTTTTTTTTCCTGACTATGCACTGAATTACATATAAAAATACAAAAATACTAAATAACTTCCTATCCTTGGCTAGTATAGTACCTGAGTTGGGCACAATTAGGTGCCCCCCCTGGGAGCTGAAAGAGCCCAGAGCAGTGCAGGATGGATCCCTGGTGCGGAGCAACGTCTGTGTCTGTGTGCGCCGGCCCATTGTGTTGTCACTGTTGTCCAGTAGGCAGTGTGGCAGCTTAGGTGACAGTTTAGAGGAAAATTCCCCTCCCAGGTCATCCTGTGGAGTCACTAAGCCTGAAGAATTGTACACCTTAATCTTCAAGTTAGGGAGAGGGTCCAGCAGAGGAGAATTGGTCATGGGTATTTTGTCACCCACGTCATGGAGGGCGTAAACTGGGCCACGGTACATGGCAGCCGCCGAGGTCAAGTCAGGGGGTGCAGCTAGGAGATCAGCTGAAAAGGAAAGAAAGCAGAATAAATGTCTTAACAAATGTATTGGGAAAGAAACTAGGAAGAAACTAAAACGAAACCTGAATAACGACAAGGAATTGAACTGCTGACAGCAATCAGTAAGACTGCAGCCTGGCTTTACTCATTTGTTTTTTGTTTTTTTTTACTCATTAGGGAGGTCCACTTCACCACCAAGAAACATTACTCAGTCAGAGAAGTTATAGGCGCAGCTGTGATTTATGAGTAACAGATGGCATCATGAACATTCAGTTTACCCAGTAGGATAAATGTTCAATAGCTGGACTGAGTGGGTGGAGCGAGGGCAGTGGGGGCTCTCTGTCCTCCAGCTTCTCCACTGTCTCCACCCCCTCACAAGTTTCTAAATGATACAGATGTTAATGAAAGTCACAAAAGTTGTTCAAGTAATAAATTAGAAGTAGTGCAGTACTAGTATGTCACCGGGGGGCACGCTTCACTACATCCATCTTCAAGAATGTATGGCCTATATTTTTACAATATGTATTAAACAAAAACTAAAATATGTTTTTACTTGCATCTTTAGGCCTAATGGACTAATGCAGCTGGAGTATAAGAAACTGTGAGTATCTGTGAGTGTGTCTGACAGGATTATCCTTTGTAAAGTTAGTGGGTTTTCCCAAAAGACACCTTTCAGATAAACCCCCTCTTTTGTTAATTAGATTGCATAGGTGCCATGGACTGATGGATGACAAGGTAGGGAGAGACAAAGGTCAGAAGCTCAGACCTACTTAACAAGGTGTGAACAAGCTAATCATTGCATTAAGATAGCTTGCAGGCTCAAGCTCATTTCAAAATAACTAAATAATTTCTTTAACTAGTCTGTTTCTATTCGTTCAATCATATTAATATTCTCTTCTCCTTTAGTGTTAGCCTAACACCACCATTTCTGCTGCATATTGAATGGTGAGACAGAGAGAGCGCACAGAGACAAGGAGAGTAACATCAGCTGGTCATGTTGCACACAGCCACATTGAGCGCAGAGAGCTGTCAGCAAAGATCAGACCTTGTTATAGTTCACAGTCTGTCAAATGATATCAATCATAGGCTTGGTCTGCTCATTTTTCTTTGCATGTAGAAATATTTCTCCTGTCACTGTTGCTATTGCACGCAGCATGTGCACCCATGGCAACCCTGAAATCAGGGAGCTCGCCCAAGCGTGCACATTACAAATTCCAATTTAACCCTTGTTTGCATTGAACCCTGGGTGGAGGATCTGCCATTTCCATCCATGACTATTGTCTTCTTCACAGCAAATTGTGTCTGATATGCTTTATTCATGTCTCAAGCCTGCACAAATATAATACATATTAAAAAAAAAAAAAAACATACATAACAGTTTTTTTTTAGCAGGCTACTTTAAGAAAGGCTACTCGTCTGTGCACACGTGTTAAAATAAATGGCTAAATAAGTGGCTAAAATAGATGAACTTATATGATTCTTCCAACACCACTGTGCAGGACAGTTCCAAGCATGCAGAATGGTTTTGATTAATTTATCTACCATGATCAGATAGTTTAGACATCAGTGTTTTCACCTCTAATATGATAAATATATTAACTGTATTGGTAATGTAAAAGGGCAATTATTGTATTAAATTTTAATTATAAACATAATCAGCACAAAACTAAATAATTTAAATATCACCACATACAGTAGATGAATTCAAATGAATATTTGGAAGACCTGAAGTAAATTACCTTCATTATATAATGTTAGAGTATGGGTTTATTTTGCAAAATAAATTAACAAAAAAGCCTGAATATTGGTAGGTTCTGAAACCTAAGTGCCTGCTGCTTGAGAGCAAATAGACTTGACTTTGGGTTATCTTTGACTTCATAAGTGCGCTGACAGAAGCAGAACCTTTAACAAGGGTGTCAGTGGTGATCATATTTTTGAACTGTACCACATTCAAAATGTTCCTTTCCTGTCTCGGCTGTGCATCTTATTTTCTCTTCTCTTTTTTTCAGTTTATCTTTTTCCTCTTCCCCATATTTCAAACTAATTGTTTACAACACAGTTACATTGTTCTTTTTCTATCCCTACTGTCTTTTTTGCCCAGTTCACCATCACCTGTACTCATTCATGCAGTACTTTTAAGTCCTGCATCAGCAGTCCAAATCTAATTACACAGAGACTGGCCTTATTATGCCTTAATGACTGGGCATAGTTTGACCTTCCATCCCAACAGCAAGCATTTTAATGGTTTCACCACCACAGACACACCTGCTGCCAGAGTCAGACAAGTCTCAATGGATTAATGTAATGTTTTGATGATAATGAAGCTAATGCTAATGCTAATGAAAGTGATTCCATATGCCTGACAACAGACTGAGTATTACGATATATATATATTTTTTAATCTAGTAGCAACGCCTGCCAAGTACCAAAAGAAGACTGAATTGTGCCTAGGTTATTTCCTTACTTAAGCTTCAATAATATATTTACAGATTTTATTTATGATAATTTTACCAAAATAACAAAATATTCTAAATTTAACACAGTTTTTGTGCAGCTTTTGGGACAATACTTGTTACATTAAGTTCTTTTAAAACTTTGTGTATCTAAGTTTTGCCTAATTTAATAAATTTGTGAAAGTTCTTTGTAGAATGATAGAAATTTCCATGTATGGGAACGGCAAAAGCAGACTATCTGATGCAAAAGAAGTCTTCAACAATGCAAAACGTAATCCCATGATTTGCAGGTATATTTTGCAAACGTTGGCGTACAAGTGCTTGAATATACAACCAAAAAGCTGAAATTCTAACCTGCATGAGAGGCGTGCCAGGAAAAAGTGGTTGCTGTCCAAAAAGAACATTAGGGCAAAATGACAGTTGGCCAATAAACATATAGGTAAAAAACAGGCCTCCTGGAACAATGTGCTCTGGACAGGGGAATCAAAGACAGAATTGTTTGGTCGGAGCACATGCAAATGAATGGTGCAGACCAAAAACAGCTTACCAACTCAAGCCAACTATGAAGTATAGTGGTGGAAATGTTATGGACTAGGGTTAGCTCTGTTTGGGACTGGGCAGCTTGCAGTGATTGAGTCAACAATCAATTCTACATGACATCAAAAAGTGAATGAAGATATCGTGAGGCCATCTGTCCAAAAGCCTAAACCTTAAGTGGACATTTTAGCAGGATAATTATACTTATTACAAAATGAAATCCACTAATAATAGGCTCAAAAAGAAGAAATGGAGGTTTAACGAAGTGCCTGAGTCAAAAGCCCATATCTGAATCCTACTCAAATGCTCCTCTCCTCAAATATCTCACAACTCAAGGGATTTTGCATGGAAGAGCGGTAAAATGTTTAACAAGCTGATATCAGAGACCAGAGACAATTATACAATACATCTACAAAAAGTCTATAACTTCATGTCAAGAAATGCATACACACAAATACTAACACACATCTCTCTCATGTAACCCACCTTTGCGGGCAGTCTTGATGCTGACTGGCTGGAACCCTCCGTTGAGGGCAGAGGTATCAATGATGTCAGAGTTGAAGTCCCGGTGGTTCTTCCTGTAGATGAAGAGTGCCACAACGACGGAGATAACCAGGCACATGATCACTGCTATGACAATACCCACATAAAGAGCTACATCGTCTGTAGTGGGGGCCACTGGAGAAGGGGTCGGGGAAGAAAGACAAAAACAGAGATAGAGAAATAGTCTTTTAAGATCTCATAACTTTCGATTAATGACATAAAGCTTTTTCTCTCAGTATGCAGGAGTTGTGATGAAGCCATTGTCAGCAGGGTAATATCCTGGTTTGCGATTGAGCCGGATATTAATAACTATCTACTGAGAAATAAATGCACAAAGTATATCTCCTGTCTTTTTTGATTAATGCTGACCTGCTGTGGCAAACAGTCTCAGGGTTCATAAAAAACATGGGGCACTCTTGATTGTTAAAAGTGAGGAGAGATAATGATGTAAGCAACTGCAGCATTCTTAGTTTGACACATATCATCAGGTCTTTTTCAATGTTTACTTTTGAAAAGGGTTACACACTAAAAGGCATGGAAACATCTGTTAGTCCCAAAGAAATCTGCAAAACATTTTACAGTTATGACTTGTATGTAAATGTAAATGATGCCCTCTGATTTTGCAAAATGACAGATTCCCTGAAATAAGTCTATAATACTGCACTATGTCATACACAAGACATCATAAAAATAAAATGACAAAAAATAATAAAAAAACAATAAAATAAAGATAATGATGACAAAAATCCATTTAAACAGCACAATTAATGAAGAAGAGCGCTCCAATGCAGCCCAATGACACACTGATCTTTGCTCAGAACCAAGATCAAAAGTTCCGAAGACGGAGATGTAGATGTTTTCATCTTCAAATTACCATGCTCTGTGTTGAAGTTCAGAGTCTGTCTCTGTTTTTGTTCTTACACACTGTAGATAAGATCTAGACATAGCTCACATTTCTCAAATTGTCTTTTATCTCTGTCTCCCTCCCAGAGACTTTCTGTCCACTATCCAGCTGGAGAAGCCTCTGTGATTAGTAGGCCTGGCATGGATATATGTGGCTTTTAGAAATACAGACTCAGACAGGCCCTCATTAAAGATCAGACCTTTTAATGGATGCCTACTGACAGTCTGAACTCTCTTTGGTGTTTGATAAAGAATGTCCTTCACTGTCACCAAGTTGACAAATGGGGAGAAGCTCTTTTTGGAGAACATGAAATGCCAAAAAGGCAGGTATGAGCATGTATGCATGTATTGTTCAACATATGAATGGATACGGTACAAGTGAAGTCATTGTCCAAAAAGTCAAACACCAAAGCATATAAACACATTCTTATTAATAGGAGAACAAAGGTATTTTGATGGGGGAGTCACTGAAATTTTTGATATGTGTATGTAAATTGCACAATATCTGCACCAGTAGATGGCAGTATCACCCATAAATCCATACACAGCACTTTGAAGACATGCAGTGCTGGCTGAGCATTTGTGTAAATTAGCCTCGTGTGTCTCAGGGATACAGATGGCACTCAGTCTGTGTCTCTTGTGTTCTCTTACACAAAGGAGGATAAAGGAGTGGAAGTGAAAGGAAAGCAAGAGCGGAGTGCTCTTGTGACACGCGAAAGTCATGAGTTGTGTCATTTTAATCACATACTTCCTTTCCGGCTTCTTTTTAGTGAGCTATGACTTGATGTTTATTCTGACGATAAAAAGGATTTCAATGTAATTAAATAAGTACACCATTCAACACTTAATTTAACTCATATTTCATACTTTTGATGAATCTTTATTAAATAATATTCAGAGTAACCTCCATTTCAATTAAAGATAATTTCTTTAATTTTTATTGAAAGCCTACAATTTCAGTAAAAAGGGTATTGATGCTGCAGTCCTCCCAAAGATTTCATCTCCCAGCAAGGACATATGTGTCCTGGCCCTCACTTTTCAGCCCTGTGTGAGACACCGCATTAAAGATACATCCTCTAATCCTTCCTCTAGCACAGACACAAACAGAAAACAGAGCAGGGAGCCAATGATGAAAGTTTGAAAATGTAATTTCACTGTGTTCCCTCTGCCAAGCTTCCCCGCAGTTATTTAACATATATCCCCTCAGTTGAACAATCTTCTGTTCATGCTTTGATGATAAAGGCAGCAACCTGCTAAGTGTACGCATTAAAATGTATCACTTAGATTAATACATCCCTTTGAACATGAGCCATTGTTGGAAAGGGAAAGTACAAGAAATGAAAATGAAAGGGATTATTGAACTCTTCATTCTCAGTGAAGATGGAGAAATTTACAGAGGGAGGGTGAGAGACAGAAAATAATTGCAAAATATTCTGCGTTGTGCAAAAAATTTTAAGGTCTCTAAGATGTTTTGATTCTTAACAACATGGGGGCTCTTTAAAAGCTCCAAATTTAATCTTCTAACAACAACCCAAAAAAAACAAAACAAAAAAAAAACACAGCTAGATTCATAAAGAACTATCTTCAGCAGCAATATGTACAAGGAGTCTTGCAACAGAGGTTTATCCTCACTCCCACCAGAACAGTGATCTCAAGATCATTGAGTCAGCTTTGAATTATACATGAAGAGACAAAAACCTTAAAGCTGCCGAAATCCACAGAAGAACTGTGCAAGAACAACCTGCCTAGCCAAGAATTTTGAAAAACTGTATGAAGATATTTCTAGTAGAATTGGTGATATTTTAAAGCAAATGGAGGTCACACCAAATATTATTTTGAGTTTAGGTTCTTGTCTGTTTACTGCACTTTGTGTAGTAAAGGTGCAGATCAATAAAAACTATTCCTTTTTGAAAGTTTTACTTCAAGCTTTACTGACTATTTTTTAAACTGCTCTGTATGCTGGGAAGATCTGGTGGGTTAAATGGTCTGCTTGACACAATGCACCAGCTGATGGTGAGGCAAAGTGGCTGAAGTTCATGAGGAGCAACAGGGTAAAGAGCAGGGTCAGCTCTGACTTGGAGAATAGTAGCATGGCTGTAAACAAGCAGCCGGCTGGCACAGAAACATTATGAGGAAAGGGCATAGCAGGAATGAAAACAGATCATATCCTGAAGTGGTTATGAAGTAAAAAACAGAATAGCAACAATAAAACATGGGTGGACACAGAAGAACATTAGCAAATATGGGTTTTAATTTTCTTGTATGTTTTGTTTTATGCCTTTAGTGCAAAATTACTACTTTTGAAATGTTGCTGTTTGCAAAAAAGATGATCTGTGTCTAAGACTGCAAATTCAGGTTGTGCACATTAAAGCATTAAAGTTGCCTAAAAACAAAGGCAGACATGAGAATGAATGCAGAAATAATGAAAAAATGAATGAAAAAAAAAAAACAATAACTCACATGAATTTCCAATATCACTCTTGTCTTTTGCCTCAGAGGACTTCTGATATAAGGAACCTTGAAGAGAAGAGCGATTGTGGATAGCAGAGAGAGAGCAGGAGAGGTATGGAAAAGGGGAGGGAAGAGAGAAAGATGGGGGAAGAGGGATGATGAAAATCAAATTTCCAACAGAAAAACAAACTCAACAAATGAGACAGCAACAAACTCATGAGCAGGAGTGATGGCACAGAGAAGCGATCTTTCTTGATTTGGCCCCTCCTCTCCATATCTGTGTATAGAGTATGGAGATGGATGAGGAGAGCAGGGGAAACATGGAGGTTCTGTAAGAGAGTGGTGTGATCCATCAACCGGGCTTAGTGCCTTAGCAGCAGCAGGACTGATGCTGGCAGGTGAGGGGGATGGAGGGGCTGATAAAGTGTGGGCTCCAGCAGAGTCAGTAGAACCTACCGCCTTTCATCTTTCACTGGGAGGTGGATGGAGAGAGTAGTGCACGAGATAAAAGGAATGATTATGTTAGGAAAGCAGGAAATGGAAGAAGGCTGAAGGACAGTGATGTGGAAAGTTGGAGACATGTGATTTAGAGATTAGAAAAATCTTCAGCTAAGATAGTTTTTTTGTCCCAACTGGGCTCTTGGTTGGCATTTATTGTCACCAGGTTGTATGTTGAAGTGAAGTGCAAAGGCTAGAAAGGCAGCCAGGGATAGTGCACAAGCACACATAATATTCAGTCTCCCCGGGACATCCATAAACAACTATACAAACAATGAAGTCCTTATTGGAAAAGGGAGAGAGCCACGGGCAGACAAGTGGACTGACAGGAAAATCAATGGTCTGATAGATGGGGTTGGTGTGTACATGTAATCAGGCAACCGGGATGCCGGGATGGAGCAGGGTGAGGTGGCTGTTAGGGTCCGTCTAACTGATGGTGCATTTGAACCCATCCTGTAGAGTTTCTATTCAGCTTGACTGAGTCTACAGTATAGGCGACATAAAGGCATGCTTCAGTGGGTGGGCTCTGAAGGAAACCTCAGAGCCCCAAAGATTATTCTTTACTGGCAACATAGAGCTGGAGAGGAAGAGGGGAGCGTAGTACAGGAAATCATTGTCTGTGTTTTAACAATTACTCCTTTGGATGTGATAGATTTCCAATATACACTCGTTTGGATAAAAAAAAATGTCATTTGTCATGTCATTTAAAGGTTTTTTTATGCTTCTATGTTTAATGAAATTGCTAATTATATGACAAAGAATATTAACATTTTAACAAATCTTTGAAACCACATATAAACATAAATCAAATAACTTTATGTTCTGTGGGGGCTGAACTGAAGCTTAGAGTCTGAACTGGAGCTTAGAATCATGGATGTCCTGTCTCTGGTGTTCGATAGCAATGAAGCATGTCCCCTTGCTGGAGTCGGTGTTCCCCTTTCTCTAGATCAATATGTCAGAGAAAATGTCATGTCTGAGAGCAGGGTTACCAAAAGCTGGAAAAACAACATCAGTATCAAGGGCGGCAGACCACAGGGGGAGCGCAAAATAGAGATTTAGACAGGTCAGGCTAAGTGAACAGTGAAAACTATACATGTGTAAGAGTTGGGAACTTCTCTGTGAACACGCAGAGTGCAACCTTTCTAGATCAATCTGAAGATACTTAACCTTGTTAAATCCACCTCCCAAAACTCCCTGACAGTCTAAATGTGATAAACAAGCTACAAAGTTAATTATAACAACTCTTTCCTTTTTGACTTGGGTCAGTTGTGTTTCTGCTGTGGGCAGTGATGGAGCTGAGCACCATGTTCTATTTCAAGCTCTGGTCTATCAAATTCCTTTGGTAGATTTCTGTGATGGACTGCAATTTAAATGATTTAAATAAATTCAAACAACAGAAAATAAGATCAAGCTGCAATGGAATCCACAGACACGTGTTTGCCCAGATCCCAGCCCTGCACTAGAGGGAGAAGATCAACGGTCCAAGGTGAGTTCAGATTGCACACAACTTCCATTCCCAATCATATTTGCCATAACATGAGCTTTTAGATAATGGGCCGGTCTCCTAAATGCTTGTGGAAATGGTCATTAGCATTGACATAAGTGGCTTCACCCTTTTAGCTTCCAAAAAAAATCAATCTCTGAAATGATCCTAAATCTATATCGTTATGGCCTTATATTCTCTGCAAACTAGCCATCAATCTACCAAGAACTAATGCTTTTGGTATAGGCTGAGTTGCAAAGGGCGTACAGAAGGGCAGGAAAGTGTGGGGTGAACATATGTTGTGCTGCAGAGGGAAATAAAACAAGATGAAGATACAGACAAATAAGAGCACGTCTGTCACAGCCTTCTTATAGATTTTTTCCTTATGCTTATATATATATATGCTGTTTCCATACGTGCTCCCTCTCATAATCAGGTAATGCAAACTCTCTCTGATTTTTAAACATTTCATGTGTTAACTGAACAATAAAGTCATAGCTTACTTGTCCTTAGCACATATAGACATACAGATAGGCATTTACCCTAGATAGAGGCATATTGATCCATCAGCCATCTGCATCTGAAGATGTGTATTGATCACCAATGTAACCTATGCTAGCTCACATCGACAGGTAGCAGTTTACAGTCTTATGGTGCAGCAAAAATCTCAGATCAGCTGCACACAGCAGTTGCTAGCTGTATGAAATTTTATACATCTATCAGCTCAGCCTCTGTTATATTATTAGTGTCACATCACCATCTGTAATAGGTCATAGACATGACAGAGGCATCTTTGACGATTATTGGTTCCAACACCTACAGAGAT
Source organism: Paratilapia polleni (assembly GCA_015106735.1). NCBI lineage: Eukaryota > Metazoa > Chordata > Actinopteri > Cichliformes > Cichlidae > Paratilapia > Paratilapia polleni. The sequence continues at coordinate 22,129 of VUQI01061022.1, forward strand.
GTTTATTAAATAGGAATTTTATTAAACTAGACACAGAATTTAACTCACTCACTCTGCCATGCTCTCTCCCTCTCACAGTCTCTTTTTACTAAAGGTGCAGAACTACTACTAATGACTTTAGTTTAGTTTAGATGTTTAGGATGTTAGGTACTTCACCTTGTAACAACTTAAAACTGCAGCACACATGCGCACACACGCACACACACACACACACACACACAAATGTGCATCAAAGCAAGTGCAGCTTGATTGTAATCTGTGAATGTATTATAAGGCAGAGGGAGCAGGATTGTTGGCTTAACTGAAGTGCGTGGCTGTTTTTAACTTACTGGAAGAAAGAGAAGAAAACAATTCTCTGCCTGCAGAAGAATATCTGGCTGCACCACAAACTGGCTTTAGCCAATTTTTGTGTGAAACACAAAGTAAAAGCAATGAAAGAAAAATGCTGGTGCATCCTGGTGCCTTTTGTGTTCTTTGAAGTTATTGTAATACTGAATAATATATACTTGCTCACTTTATAGTGAGCAAGCCCGGAAAGGGGGGCAAGTCTACACATGTGCCACTTTGTGGCCTTGTGTTTCCTCTTTTTGGACTCAAGGAATCCAGAGTTTTTAAATAAAGGTAGTAATCAAAGAAGCTTAGTAGTTGTGCCCCCCCCTTGTGTAATTACTATATAATGACTTATTATTTCAAATATAACTCCCAAATTCTTAGACTGTGACAAGGATAATTAGTTAGATTGCTTCCCCTTGAGGCCAAGTATTTTTTTAAACATACACTTAAAGTTGCAACAGAACTGACACAGGAAAAGATGTGTAGTGGTTTTTGATTTTATGTTGCTTTGATCAAAAAGCTTTGTCTGTTATGTATGTAAAAATAAAGAGAAACAGATCGAGTGCAGAGGACAGAAAGGCGTTTCAGCTTGTCTTATTGTTTATGTATGAGTGAAGTGAAACAGACTGTGGGTGAGAGACAGGGTGAGAGTGTTATGTGTGGATGTGAAACACAGCGTGGTGATGAAAGAGCACAGTGAAAGTCCCGGTCAAAGGGTGAAGAGATTTCTTTTGTTGGCAGGTCAGACAGTCGCAGAGGATTAATCGGGTACTCACTCTGCATGCACAGCCCATCGGTGCAGTTCTTGGACTGGAGCAGCATGCCCTCACAGTCCTTTCCCCCGTTTTTGGGTGCTGGGGCGCTGCATTCTCTCCTCCTCCAGTGGGTGCACTCTGTCCCACAGGTGGACCACTTACTCCACTCTGTCCACAGGCCATCCACTATCACACAACAGACAGGACAGATGAGGGTCGAGTGAACGAAATGGCAAATGAGAAGATGAAGATGAATTAGCGCACGAGTGGGTGAGTGGGTACATGATTCAGACAGCGAGAATATGTGGGAAAGAGACACATGTGTAAGCGTGGAGGCACAAACAGGGCGGAATATGCAAACACAGAGTTGCATCAAATTTAATGCATTTAGTTTATGTGCACCTGAACTCTTTCTACCCACTTAGATGTGGGCGTATTATAATTTTAATACCTGGGCAAAGAGGATTACACGGTAGCTTCTGGATGCCTTGCCCTTCACAGATGGCACCGCCATTGAGCGGCGCTGGGTTAGTACAGCTGCGTGTGCGTTTCTGGTAACCGCGGCCACAGCGGCTGTTACACACTGACCACTCTGTCCATGTTGACCATCCACCATTCACTGGAATACATGGTGATAAAACATGTTAAAATATAAGTCAGACTGATTACTGTCTGTTTTTTTTTTTTCAACAAAACAGTAATTTAAATGGCACAATAAAATAAACGATTTAACACCAAAAATTTGCGTGGATTAGGGTGAAAGAACTAAACCCGTGAAATTAAAAACTCTGCCTGTTTTCAGTGATCAGGTCATTAATTTGATTGTTTTAGAAATCTCAACTTGTAGTCATTTGCCTATTATAAAATGTGTAAATAGTATTGAATTTCTGCATTTTGACCCTCAAATATCGGGTAATTACTTTGCACTGCAGGCAGACAGTATATTCTGGTCAGATTGCTGCATTTTCCATTCACTGATTCCCTCTAATGCCTCCCTTCCCTCTCTCATCCATCTCTGTCAGTGACTAAATCCAGTGCAGAGTGACACCCGGGCTCGTGGCTGAGAACAAGTCTGTGGCATTTCAGATGGTGGAACTGGGCCCCTTGGAGTCTCAGACCTTCAAATGTGACATGCTTATGAGTGAAGCCCAAAATATTGGACTCCAGGGGAAGACCGGCATAGCCACACATTTATTTAGTGTCTGCTTTCCTTCCTCCATGGATAAAGGCTCTATCTTCTGTCTTTCGCTCCTCTTTTTCACTGTCTCGCTTCCCACCATTTTTTCTTATCAACTTACTGTTTCTAGTGTCTTTGTGGTAGACTGGGCTGGAAACCTCTGGGATATGCACATGCTCCCTTTCCTTCTAATTTATATATCAATAGTATCAGGCACAACCCTTATTCTTTAGGTTTTCCCGTACTGCTTTGTGGGGGAGTGTGCATGCTTTCATGTACAGTATTATTGTACAAAAGTGCAGTCAGCTCATGTTTTCCCTTTCCAAAACAGGACATTCACACATTTATATGCAGTCTTGTTTCCAAAAAACTTGGACCACTGTGTAAAAAATTAAATAAAAACAGAATGCAAAGATTTGCAAAACATATAAACCTAATTTTTAATTTAAAAAAAAATAGTTCAAACTGATCTGTTATCGTGTTTTTGTTTCATACTGAATCAAATGTTTCCAATTGGCAACAGGTCTGCAGTGCAGGCAGGCCAGTTTAGCACCTGGACTCTTTTATTTGCATCGTCTGGCTGAAATAAGCAAGATCTTCCCCGAAAAAGACATCATTTGGATGGCAGCATATCCAAAACATGTATATACTGTTTAGCAATAACAAATGTACAGGTCACCCATACCATGTGCACTAATCCTCCTCCTTACCCTTACTAATATTGACTTTTGAACTGTGTACTGACAGCATAACCCCCCTCACCTTCAGCTCGGAGGACGTGGCATCCAAGAATTTCAAATTTTGATTGGCCAGCCCACAGGACCAGGCACAGAGAAGCCAGCTGTGTTTCTGAATCTTATTCTAATATATATTTTTTTTTCATTTGCATGGTATTTCAAACGTTTTCAGAAGTTTTCCTGAACTCATGCAGTGATTTCCACTTTTTGACCACAGAATCGTGTCTGTTTTTAAGGCAGTGCCACATGAGCGCCCAAAGGGCATAGCCATCCAATGATAATTTGCAGCCTTTACCCTTGTGTGCTGAGATTTCTCCAGATTCTCTGAATCCTTTAATGATATTATATACTGTAAACGATAAAACCCCCAAACTGAACCACTGCCAATTAACCTAACAGATAATAGATTAGAGGTCCCTCCATGAGGTATTGCTTCTTTTTCTTGTAGCATTAACCAACTTTTTTGTTGCCCTGTCTCAATTTTGTAATGTTTTGCTGGGAAATTACAAACTAAACATTATTTTATTTTTTGTTTTGTATATTTTTAAATGAATATAGGGTTTAAACGATTTGTAGATAATTGCAATCTGTTTTTCTTTACATTCAATACAGAGTCCCAACTTTTTAGGAAATTAAGATTGTACATGAATGTTGAATGAGCTCTTTGGAAAGGAAAAGGACAGGCTGACACTGAAGTGCTTTTTTGACACTTGGTCCTAATATACTGTGCTGGTAACATGAAATTAATGAGGAGACTACATCCAGTAAGGCCAGGGAAGAGATAAGGGAAATTATGGATTTGAAACCTAACCCTGATAATAGTATCAAACATGTGGTTACTTTTATGTTATGTATAGTATATATACACCCACATTTATACACTGCCTTTATTCAGTAGTTTGCATTACACTGCTTGTGCAAATTGAGTGGATATACATTTTATATGCACTTCTCTATCTGAAAGAGGGAGGTTGTTATATTATTCAGTTACTAGAGGTAAATCAGCGATACCATGAAAAGTTCTATCAAGCACAGGATGAACTCTGCTGGCCTCAGTTAAATGAGCTATCAAGCCAGTAGTCATTTCTACAGAAAAACAATGTCTGAGGTTCAAAAGAGCGCTTGCTTCATGTGTCATTTCTTCTGCCTTAAGTAGCCTCCAGCAGCTGTTGAAGTTTAACTTCAGAACCGTGCTGTGCAATAACAGTCATGTTAGTTGATGTTAGAGAGACAGTGCGTGAGACTGTGTGAAACCACAGCGGGGGTCTCTTTAAGTACAGCTCAGCCACATCAGCACCTCTGCAGATCAGAAAATCACAAATCTTCCATTCCTTGCACACCTTCTGGCAGGAACAAAATGAGTGAATGTTACACGCTGCAGGAGAGAGCTCTGATGTATGCAGAGTGACTTTGAAATTTGTTTTACCTTGAGCTGAGCTGACTTCTTAAAGGAGGTCAACAATTTTCCTCTACACTAGTATCTCACTTTACTAATCTGTCATGTGGCTAGTAAGGAGGATTAGCTGGTCAAATTGTTTAACCTTTTAACTCGCTTAAAATCAGCTTGTCAGTCACACGTGAAGAACTTTGAATCGTACTAACCTGTATGAACAGTACAACACAAATTAAGCTTGATTAAGTAGTTAGGGAGATGTGAGATGTTAGATTTGCTGTATTACCATAGACGATAACAGTGGCTGTTGTGCTGCGTCTTTTCGCCACAATGTTCTTTGCCACACAGGTGTAGTTCGCGGTGTCAGAGAGGCGAGCCTGTTTAATAATGAGGTTGTGGTCGATGGTAATGTAGAAGTTTCTGTCATCTGCAGGATCAATAACCTCCTCATTCTTTAACCACTCCACCTACAAAAAAGAAAACAAAACAAGAAGGTGAAAAAGAGAAACCCAGCTAGCTTGGAGGCAACAGAAATGCATTTTTTTAAAGGAAGATGTGAGAGGAGATAGAAGACAGTTTGACCTCATTAAATTGTACAAAAATCAAAGTGAGGTGTTTAAACAGCTATTGTTTTGTGTAGTTTCTGTCTAACCTCTCAAATAACTGTGAGTGCCAGGATTACTATGTTTACGTCTCTGAGGTCCTGCTACAAAAAGTCAATAGCTATCATGCTCTTTTTATTCTCCCCCTAGAACAAAGCACTGCAGTAACAGCAGCACTGTCAGACAACAGAGACAAGAAAACTCTCCAGAATTCCTTAGGCTGAGAAGCTCTCTGACCTTTTCTTTTGAGTTTCATTTCTCCAAATGAAACTGATATTGAACTCCAGGCACTATCACAGAACAGAAGATCATTTGGAGCCTTTATTTGCTGTAATTTACCAATATCCCGTTTTTTTCCCCTTCAACAAGAGAGAAAAGAGCAACATGTGCCGCCTCACACTCCGCAGCCAGTTTGATTCAAAATATTTCCTGGTTCTCTGGTTTTCTTCAAAGAAACTGTCCAGTGATGAAGAGGCTTGGCAAACAGTTAACTTCCTGTGCATTGTGATAGCCCATGAGTAACAGGGCCTGATAAGAGATAAGAGACCAAGGAGGAGTACAGGGAAAGATAAGCAGGATGTTTATAAAGGGTCTTTCTCATGAGAGATAAAATATCGCAAAAAGTAGGCAATAACCTGATATGAGACCGGCCAAGACAAAACAGTCACTGTTGTTGTCAAATTTCTTAGGCAACTACACAGAAACAGCATTTTGTGGTGTGAAGACATATAATACACTGGCCATTGTTATAAGACCAGCATATTTAGGAGTTTCTCACAAGATAACATGAACTGACTATGACTGGGATATTGGCATCACCAGCATCACACCTCTGACAGACTACCTGCTCTCTTATCCAGTGGGAAAACAATGGAGAGGCTGTGGAAAAATATTCTAAATACTTCATTTCGCAATTATTTCACAGTTAACATTTCCCAAACCAATGCATGCAACACTTGCAGCATACAGATCATAAAGTGCTTATCCCCATCACACATTTACATCTGAACAAACACAGGGTTTAAGCATAATATCAGCAGAGCTTTACAGTAAACCTCTGTAAGCTTAATGTATATTCTCTGTTGATTTGGTGCTTATGAGTTTTTCCTCTATAAACATGTATCAGCTGAATCAATCTCACAGAGCCAGGAGGGACACAATTCAATCACTTGCTGTCTATTAAATAAAACTAAACATTTCTCTCACTCAAGAACAAAGTGCAGCATGACATACTGTATATTGCAATGTATAGGAGATGTGTCATTCAGAGACGGTTTTTAAAATATCATTTCTGCAAGGAACTCATACCATGTAAAAAGAAGTGTATGTTTTTATATGAAGCCATTGATGATTTTATTTAAATGATATTGAGATGTTTAATAAAAGCAGCATTTTACCTTAAAAAAATTCAATGAGAACTGTAATAGGAAGACAAAAGAGACCACATACTTCTAGTCTGTCTTAGTGGCAGATATAGAGGAGTTACTGTAATTTAAGCAGAAGGATGTCAGTTGTATTCGGACATGTGGCTCTGTTCTGGGACCTGCAGACGCTTCCATGCAAGTGGGATGTATGGAAGGGTATCAGCTTAGCCACCAGCTGATGTGATTTGGCACTAAGAGCAACTGATATACCAGGATTACAGCCTGAGCTCGACTTTGTGGCCTGCCTAAACTGGCAAGATGGTCAGTTTAAGAAAATGGCAAACTGTACACCTGTTCAGTTGCTCCGTAACACAAATATCTAATCAGCCAATCACCTGGAAGTGACTCAGTGCATTTAGGCACGTAGACATGGTCAAGATGACCTGCTGAAGTTCAAACTGAGCATCAGAATGGATAAGAAAGGTGATTTAAGTGACTTTGAATGTGGTGTGGTTGTTGTTGCCAGATAGGCTGATCTGAGTATTTCAGAAACTGCTGATCTACTGGGATTTTCACACACAACCATCTCTAAGGTTTATAGAGAATGGTCCGAAAAAGAGAAACTATCCAGTGAGCAGCAGCTGCCTGGGTGAAAATGCCTTGTTGATGCCAGAGGTCAGAGGAGAATGGCCAGACGGCTTTGAACTGTTGACAAATCTGCAGCAACTGTGTGATGCCATCATGTCAATACGGAAAATCTCTGAGGAATTAAGGCATTTATGAAGGCAAAAGGGGGTCCAACCCAGTACTAACAAGGCGTCTCTAATAAAGTGCTGGTGAGTGTATATCGTTAATTATTTCAGTATTGTGCTATTGAGTTGGCTTCTGTTTTTTAATTTTAGAATAAATTATTTTGACACCAGCTGAGGTGGCAGTCAGACATCTGTCAAGAGTTTCTGAAGTTTCAAAATTGAAAATATCTTCTATAAAGTTCCTCTTATTATATGCACATAAAAATAAGTCAAATATGTCTTGTACATTACCATGATCTCACTAAAAAGAAGGCAGTTATACACTGTATTTATAAATACATAATATTTAACAAGAAGGCTAGACTAACTTTAGTGCAGGCATCAGCAGAATTATTTAGTATGGGTTGCATACATGTTTGTGTCACCATCAATCTTCAATATTGAATAGAACTCAAAAATATTTCAAGCACTACCAGAAAGAAGGACCCCTATGTTTAGAGAACAAAGATTTGACAGTGATCTGATTGCCACTTTTTGTCTTTTGTTCCCACGCTATAAAGTGAGGGAACACAAGCAATACAAAAACCCAACAATATGATGATGCAAACAGAAGAGACAATGAGTTTTTTGTTTTGGGTTTTTTTTTTTTTTACATGATAAATATTTTCTCTTTTGGTGCCTGTATCAGTGTGTGTTGGGCATAGGGAAGTGAAAGGTCTCTTTGTAGAATAGAGATTGACAGTTGATACAAAGAGGTGGTTATCCAATTTTGCACCAATCACAGAGGCTGCCTCTTCAAATGTGCTGCGTTCAGATGTCAAGAGCACTTTTATATGAGAAGGTAATTAAAAATTGAACAAAAGCGCTTTTCAGTGTAGATGGAGGGGTGGGAGTGAGACAGAGTGACAAGAAATATAAAGTGGTAGAAACTCGTGTCAAAAGAGGGGAAATGTGTGATAGAGCAAAAATCAGCAACGGTTCACTGTTTATTTTGTACCAACTATATTTAGGACTCATTTTAAAAAAAGGTTGTTTGGCTACAGGGCTGTGACTGATGGTTTCTTTGTCAGGCAACTGATAACGCTATGGCCATTCGAAAAGATCACACAACAGTTAAATGGGTCGGTTGTTGACTTGGCTAAAGTGCATGTTTAATGCTTTTTCAAATACAGCGCTGCTGCTGACAGGTAGCCTAAATAAGTTTAATTATCAAACTCATTAAAAGGAAAAGCAGCAAATTTGCACATTTAAATAGCTGAAACCACTCAATTTAGGTATGTTTGGTATGTTCTTTTCATGCAGTACAGCTGATATAAGGCATTATACAATTATAATTATACAATGTTGCATAGGGTCTGTCAGAATTTTGGGGGAAAAAAAGTATGACCCAAAAATATTTTTTTTCAGTAGCCCTAATCCTCTTCCATATAAATGTAGTTAGGTAAAAAAGTGCAATTTTTTTCTCTAAAGTATAGAGGCATAAGTATAAAGTGTGAACAACTGTAATATCATGTATAAGTTATGTATGTAGAGGTGAAATAATCTTTTTTAGTAGGACCTGTACTTCTGGGGTGACAATGTATTTGAGGCTCTTCTTTGCAGACTGCCTGGGTATGCATATATAAGTGGTCAGAAAAGTGTTTAGTCAAGTAGGGCTAACAAACAATCACAGCATGGCATCCATCCATATGACCTTACCTAGCACCAACCTTTAAAGAAACTAAGTTAAATGGTAAAGCAATACGTACACTAAATACCGATGTGCAGAAAACTTCATCTCATATTGCACTTGTCCAACTTTCTCTCATGCCATCAGACTCAAAAGACAGACACACAGATGCACAAACGTGTACACACACTCATCCAAACACACACGCTCACAGCTCGTTAGTGTCTGATTGGCAGTAAAACATCCGGAGAGGTAATTGGCACATTTCTTGTCATTAACGAAAGGAAATTGCCACATGTCAGCTGCCATAAAGAAAATGCCTGTCTGGTTGAAGACAGCCAAGTGACACACAGCGAGAAAGAGAGAGAAAGTGAGTGAGTTTGCAGGGAGGGGGGACACTTAGAACTAGGAATTGAGGGAGACAGGCTAAACGAGAGACAGTAAGACAGAAAGAAGAAGACAGATGAGTGAGAAGGAGAGCAGGTGCACATCCAGGAGGGCAGCCACTAGTGTGCCAAAATATATATAGTACATCATCACTGAAAGGCAAGGACGGACAAGAAAGAAGAAAGATAGGGGAATGGGGGAAAGAAATGTTACAAACAAGTGACTTTGTCTTGAAGAACGAAAGATTTAGGATGAATGAGTAGGGAGCCTTACCTGCATAAACAACACCATGAAAATGTCAAATGAAGATGCAAATGCAAAAAGCTAGGGTTATACTCTACTGTTTGTTCCAATTATTAGTGAAAAAAATTGAGTTACATGGATACTATTAAAGGTCTCTTGCTCAATGTGAAGTAATTCCTGTTTAAACAAGTTGTTTGGTGCAGATTATTAGACAATGAGAACCAAAAGAAACAATGATCAAAAGTTGGTTTGATGCACTGGCGACTGGTGCAGGGTGAACTCCGCCTTTTGCACTATGTCAGCTGGGATAGGCTACAGCCCCCTGAGAATCTAAGTTAGACAGGCAGTTAGAAAAAATGATGAATGGAGTCTGATATAAGACAGACAGTGGTATTCTTCATAGAATTGGTGGGGACTTAACTGTCACATGAAGTCTTTACTAAAGATGCACTGTTCTCCAGCAAAAGACATACTTCCAATTTAACTTCAATTGCTGCACAATCATTAAAGCAGTGAAACCTAGTTTGTTTTTTGGTTTGACCACTTGGGGTCAGCAGAAAAAACCCAAGACTAACATATTGACATCACATGGAGTTAATGTGGTAAACCTAGAAAGAGTTTGGTATCTTCACATCCAGTAAACACTGAACAACATTAGTATTAATTGGGATTGCACCAGAATATCTTAAGGCCAATATTCCCTATTAGTCATTCCTTTTACTGTAGTTTTTGGTCCCCACAAACTCCTGAGAAAGTATCTAGTTAGCTCTAGCTGCTAACTGGTTCACTGTGTTCATGCTGATACTGATAAAAGGTGAAAGCACCAAAAGTAATGAAGATGCTATTAGTCTCTGTAAAGCTGATGACTTCTTTCTTTACTACAGCACACAGTACCATATGATAAACGGTTGATAAAAAATAAAAAAATACAACTGCCTTGACCACAGCTTGAATGTCCAATATCAAATCTTAAATTCTACTCAGATATGAGGGCAACTGCTTTGTGATAACCGTGTACAATTTTGACTTTACAAATAGAGATGCAGCACCAAAATGCATCATTAGTTTGGGTTTCTGTGAGGCTTGACGGTCTTGCAACTGTATTTTGAATGACTATCCATAGTGGCCTATGTCCTTTAAAGTATCCAGCTCTCAAATCAGAGCACAGGTTCAGTTTGCCTCCACTGTCACTTCTTCTCCCACTAGCAAAACATTTTACTGGCTAAAGACCTGGTTACAGCAGCAATGTAGGAGTAACCACTGAGTGGGATGATTCTGCCTGGGTGTGCCAGCAAAACACTAATTAGACCAATAGACAGAACACACTGTATACAATCCTCTCACTTGTTAAGAACCACTGCAAAGCAAAACCATTCATTACTCATCGCTGTTGTGTCAGAAATAGAGTGTACAGAAGAGTGTGGGGGTGGAAAGGGGTGTGAAAAGAAAGAACGGGGAGAAAAAATATTCCACAGCAATGTGCAAGACTCTTCTACAGAGAAGTCATTATGAGCTCTTCTGCTTTTCCACATGCACTATAACTATCTATCCAATGTAATTTATTCATTTCCCTTTTTTCACATTATATATCCGCTCCCGGCTTGAATGACACACCTGGAGAATGAGCCACTAAAGGTTATAAACTGATTATTCAATCATTCACTTCCAGACAACAAGCCATATGCTCTGCATCTGCCTGCATGACACGGAAATGTGAGCTGTATAAATATTAACAAGCTGAAATGCTCAAATGTGTGATATCTTGAGATGTGATGGGAAAAACGTTAGTATGAGTGTGTATGCCCACATTACTTGTTGTATCTGAACCTGTATATTTGTTTGTGAGGGTGTTTGTGGAGGAGCTGGAATGGGACAGGTTAGGGAGGAGGAGGTAGGGCAAGTTTAGATAACAGTAGTGGAGTTGGAGCAGTTACGACTGTAGGTGTCCCTATATAGAAGACGGATCACTAAGACTCGAGCCAGGAGTAATGACCTCTCCCAGCTCAGTTTCACCTTTAGCTCACCTCTCCACAGCCTGCTGAAGGAACACAGGCATTTCTTAAACTCGCTCCAAGGACAGCAAGACACTGCTTACTCTGTTTTCCCTTTCCCAGTGCATTTGCCTCATCTGTGCCTTATAGTGCAAGTGTCAAAGTAATAATAATGTTGGCAAATGGGTTCTTCTTTACCACTGTCTGTTTGTTGGGAAAGTATTTTAAAAATCTTTCATTAAATGGATGATTATATTTTGACAGTGATGATGTGATTATGAGATTTCTGCCAATACATTTTTGATACATTCACATGTGGGTGGATAAGTGCAAGCTGGCTATTGAGGGGCACGGTACACATGCTTTTTCATTTGAAATATTAAATAGTAACCTAGCACAAACCATTACTAAGGCTCTAGCTTTACAAGTCAGAGAACTGTTTGAAACACTCTCTGCACTCAGTCCTGGTTTCCCTGAGACAGCCCTGATTTTTAACAAAGCTTAGATGATAACTCCATCAAGGGAGAGGGTTTCTGTGCCGCTCCAGAGGTCAGAACTCACTTGGTATACAATCCATCCTTCAGGAGCAAGAATAAACTGAAAACGATTCACAAGCAGAGTGCAAACAGCTTAAAGACCATGTAAGGTGATAAAGAAGTAGTTTGCTCCAAATGAGAACTGTCTCATTACATTTTATTTTTCCACATGAAACTACCACCTGGTACCAAGGAATTCACCATCTTTCCATGATTCCTGTTTGCTTAGAGCAGTGTGATTTTTTTCAAAAGTGCTTGGGAAAAGCATACTGGCAGGTTAGCCAGTGGTTAAAATACAAAAAAAAAAGGCAAGGGGGTTTCAATACATAAAATAAGAAAGAGATGTAACACTTCCTTGGTTTTGTTTTCTACTATCAATTCCTGGCATTCAGATTAATCATCTTAGTCTAGTGTTAAACCAACACCATAAACTGTGTATAAATGATGGATGTAGCCATTTTGATGTAAGCCACTGGTTTTGTGGAATCATGCCTCAAGTTTTGCATTTCCATGGCTATCAATCATATTGACGACACTTAGACAAGATATGAGCTAACACTAGCAAGGTTGGTTACAAGGTGCATTCATAGACTATAATAGTGCATCAGAAAGACCTGCTAACTGGTGCAAGTAAGTAATACAAAAACTGATTTTCACCCACCAAAACTGGAGCACAGACTTCTTGGATGAGCTGTTAGTACAATTAACTGCTCCAAAATGCATAGATACCACAAAAAACCATAATAATACATAACTTTAAGCCTTAATATAACAGGTGAGTTGTAAACAAATTAATCTCTGCACAGTTGTGAAAATGGAGTTAATAAGGTTTAGAAACTATAACAGTTTTTTGTACCAGGCTGCAAAAATCTTTATTTATGGTCTAAAGTTGGGCATCTAGCCCTACAATAGACTGGCAACCTATCAAGAGTGTACCCCACCTCACACCCTATAACAAATTGTCATAGGCTCCAGTCCAAAGTCCAACCCACCCTCCCACCCTGAATCGGATAAGCAGTTAAGAAAATGGATGGATGGATGGATGGATGGATGGAAGTTGCTGCTCTCTTCTGTTTCCCCTCACCCTCAAGCGGTCACGGCAGATGGCTGCCCCTCCGTGAGCCTGGTTCTGCCAGAGGTTTCTTCCTGTTAAAAGGGAGTTTTTTCTTCCCACTGTTGCCAAGTGCTTGCTCACAGGGAGTTGTCTGATTGTTGGGGTTTTCTGTCTAATATTGTAGGGTCTTTACCCTAAAATATAAAGCACCTTGAGGTGACTGTTGTTGTGATTTGACGCTATATAAATAAAATTGAATTGAATTGAACATCATGAGAATATTCAGTCTCACAGTAATGGTGTAGCCCTCAGGAAGAGAAACTGTTGTAAACAAACACATTTTAGAAGAACTGAACCAAAATTTATATGTAACATCTAATAAAGATTTATGGAACATTACAGAGTCCTAACATAAGAGATAAAGTGTGATAGGGCCAAAATAAATCAACCAATGAATATAATGTAGAATCAGTAAAATTAATTCTTAATGTTTTAGCCTTTGTTAATTTGGGCTCTATGGTTTTATTTATTCCTACTATGCATTGTCTGTAATTGTCTGCAGCTATAAGTGTAACTGTGACATATTAAAGTGAAATACTATTATTAACATGCTAGATACTGGTATAAATATTGGAGTAATATTATGATGTTACCTTAGGGAAAAGGAAATATCATAAGGTGCCCAGGGAAAAACTGATCCAGCTTCCCAACAACTGTAATATTCTTAGTTCAGTGTAAAATATCACATGAAGATTAAAGTGTTCTTTAAAAAAAAAAAAAAAAAAAAAAAAAAAATACCTCTAA
>VUQI01061022.1:39253-54750 GCA_015106735.1 Paratilapia polleni
TTTTCATTTTACAAGTTGGCCTTGGAGCTCACAGTTTAGGAGACAGACAGTGAGAGAGCCACCCAAACCAGCAGACCACTGTCTGACTTAGAGCCCTCTTTCCAGAATAAGGTGATAAAGTGATTTCTTTGGATTGCTGCTGTCCATCCATATAATGTAACATTATAAACTCAGATACAGCCATGCAAATTTACACTCCCGGCAAATCTCCAACTATTTCACATACTCTGTATCTGTGTATGAGGGTCATATTTCTTTACACTCTGCAGGTAGGTCCCTTTAGAGGAGGAATAACCCCCAGTGACTTCCACACAGCCCAGCATGGTCACTGCCCCGCACTCTATCCCTCTCTCCTTCATGCTGACAAGTGGGATCCATTCCTCTGCGTCTGGGTTGAAGCACTCAGTGAGGGTGGTCTGGCCCCCTACCATGTACAACCTGCTGTTCAAAGACACCAGGCACATCCCATACTCTGCAGGGAGCAACAGCATGACAATCATAGATTTATTTTAATAAAAAGGTTAAATTAATAGTAATATGGGAGTCCTGTCTTTTTGCACAGTTTTACAGTCAAGAGCAGGTACTAAATACTAAATAAATCCCTGAGAAGTTTATCGTTTATTTTTTCTTTTGACTAGATTTGATATTACAGGTACCTGGATGTGGGAAATATTTTACTGGTTGAAATCCACTTTGAAACTGCGCCTTTTTGTACGTACAGTTGCCCTTGAAGCTGTAAGAGTCATCTGCTACATAAATGTAAAAACATAAAGTCACAATTTCAACACTTGACAAAATGTTAAAGAGAGAAAAAGTAGAATAGAGACCTGATGTCTGACCTGCCTGCTAGCAGCCTGTGGGCTTCTTTCACCAGGGGGAGGACACGCAAGGAGCTGGGAGAATGCCAACACGCCGAAGCGCTTGTCCACATACAGGACGGCCTCTCAGGCCCTTTTCGCTGCTCAGAACTGCAGCAGGTCGGCAGCCCTCAGCAACCTTTCCGCATTCAGCAAGGTTATGTTGACCCTGGAGGAGTAGCCAGGCGTCACCCCAGGCTGATAAAAGCTCCATGTCCACCACCAGCAGCTTGGATGAGAGGAGTAAATAACTTTTTTTTTTTAACTTTCAAACTAAAATGCTTGTGTATGTTTGAGCAATCGTGCAGCGTGAACCATTCTGTCACCTCTAAATAATAATCTGGTGATTACATTGTGTGTGAAGAGAAACTGTTGTATACTTCACTATAATTTAGAGGTAGCCTCTCTTTTATCATTCTCTGTACTTGTATATTAATTTACTTCTTTACTGCATGGTATTCAGCTGTTTTATGCACTAGTTACTTTATAGATTTTCTATACAAAATAGTTTAGCAAATCGTGGTTATTGGTCAACTTACCCAATAGTGCATGAAGGAAATGAGCTGCACCTGCAAAATCAGGTACACGTTCACACGTATTGATTCCATAGTAATCCACACTGCACATACAGCGTGCGTGTCTTCAGGTCATTCATGACAGTTTTTCCTGATCCTTTTATAAAAGAGATAATGAATAATAATAATAAAAAAGAATGCACACACCTATAGCATAATTTTTGCATTTTAGTTATATATATTTGATCTTTATTTCAATTTATTTTGTGATATGCAAGCATAAAAATGCAAACACTTTTTTAGAGACCAATCACTTTTGTCCCAGTTATGAGCTTCTACTTTAATGCAACTTTTAGTGTCAAGCACATGAAAAAGGCTGCTCTGTGTGAGGTGTCCAGTGGTGGTTGGCTCCTAAAGACGGTCTCTAACAGATCAGAGTGGACTGACCCAAAGGATCTTTATATACCTAGAAAATTAGCTATACGAAACTCACATTTAGTTCATGTGGTACTTTACTTACTACAAATAATGTACATATTTGTGCATATAGCCTAATTGTAACTGGTCAAATTACCAAAACTGTGGAGATTGTGAGCTTTTGGGGGCACCTCAGGGTCTAGGGTCCCTGGTCAGTTGCCCACATTGCACTGTTGATCATGAAGTCACTGCAACTCTCAACTCCTGATTGATTTTATTTGAAAGCAACCACACCCTAAGTATTGCTGTGGGAAAAAAAAAGGAAAGTAGTATCCCTGGGTCCAGCTTGTCTTTACTCTCCATAACAAATGAGTTGCAGATGCAAAATCATGTGCTGGAATAAAATTGGCTGTTTCTGAACAATCTTTAGCCAAAATTTCTGAGGAAAATATTTCAAACTCTGAAAACTTGTATCCAAGTTTGAGAGCTTCAGTACTCAAAATGACTGCTACTTATGCAACTAAGCATCTTCCTTTAGTACAAAAATCCTTGTCTAAAGCTTTTTCCCATTGAAGAGGGAATTCAGGAAGTAAACAAAGCCTGCTGAGTCTTGGACTGTAATACCAGGTTAGATCTTAGACAAGTGCAATCGAATTGTTGGCCCTCATTCATTCTCTAAATCCATGTTCAAACCCTGATGCATTTGTGCCAAACTACTGATGTGTGTTTTTTCTTTCAGTCTTGGGAAGGAATATCTTTACATCTCCACAGGATGTAACTGCCTCTCTGGATAGAGATGATAAATCAGTCCTTTAGTTACCACTGATTGAAGTCTGCGTGACAACAGCCCATTTACATTTATTCATTTGGCAGACACTGTAATCCATAGTGATGTACCACTGAGGCACAATCCAAAGCACAGCAGATCAAGAACTGTCTGAGGAAAAAAAATACCCTTGCAGGTGTGTGATGTAATACCCGAGTGTGTTGGAATCTTTTTTTTTTTGAAGAAGAAGAAGAATCTAGTTTAGGATCAAGCAAGAAAAACAGGCAGAGATGGTGCAAATTAGGCGAGTAATTCAGAGGCAAGGCTGCAAGCAAATTTTGAGGGTAGCTGTCTAAATCAAGTTTGGTAAGTCATTCCACCAATGCAATGCAGTTCTACCATGAATTTTATTTATTTATTTATTTTAAATTTGTTTATTATTTGTTCATTTATTGAACTGAAATCACAAGCGTCAACCTCCAGGGCTGAAAAATGAAGCCAATGAGGCAGTACCAAAAACAGTTCTTCTAAAGCTGCATACACACTATTTACTACCGCGGGTCCCGCCCACTTTGTGTCGCCAGCAGCGTTTTTCGCCCGTAGCTGCTTGAAGTCGCCAAATATCATTCACTTTCTATGGTCTCTGGTCCCCATGTTGCCGCGAACCACTTCCAGTGTGTATGCAGCTCAATGGTGACCTTGGCTCCAAAAGTGAGTCAATCTCCATAGACTCCCATGTTAAAATGCCCAGCTTCAGCAATAAAATTGTCATATTTTTAAAATTACCATGGCTAATGCGAACAGTTTTGGTCTTTACAGCTATATTGCTCCTGCATAAATATTAAATATAAAATAACTATTCAATTATACAACTCAGTTTTATTAAGGCTTAAAGTGGCATGGCCACTTTGATCTACACATGTGACACCTGGAGCTGTGGCCATGGCTGTCTGCTAGGCTTTACCTTGGTTAATCCGAACTGAACTTGACCTATATATACAGTATATATTTATATATATGTGCTGATTTGCTGAATGGTGGAAGTTTGTGCTTCACCCTGGGATTACACCAGGTGTGTGTGTTTGATGTGTCTGATGCACTTTTGTTGTCTTTCTTATGGCCTCAAATCACACTGGGATTGTTTCAGAAGCAGAGCATTTAGCCTGCACAGGGTCTTTCATTTTACTAGATTCTCTATGTATCTGACTTCCTGCCCTCTTCATCTGCTCTGCGCTACTTGATTCCCTCTATTTAAAGGATAAATAAATTATTTTTTTTTAAAAAGTAGACCCGGAGCTATTCTCAGCAGCATGGGAGCGTTTAAAGCCCCCTTGAGTGGGCGTGATCAGCTCCAGTGTCTGCGTTGGGGGCAGAATACTCCCAGGGTCAGTTTCAGTGAATGAAATTCTCAAATATTATCAGTGTGCTATTTCGCTCTAATTGGCAGGTATGTGTGACTGTGCTTTGCACTCATACAATTTATGGATGCAGTTTGCTAGCATTAGCTGTTAACTTCACCCTTTCCTCTAGAAAGAAGCTAGCTGTTATACTGGGTTGCATTAGAAGTGAGTGTACCATTGGCCACTGCAAAGCAGAATATGCCATATGGTCTCTCAGTGGTAAAATGACTTACAAAATTTAGATTTTAATTAATCTTACTTAGGAATTTTGAAAGTAAATAATACATTTTTAACTCCCATTTAGTGTCTCTGGTGAGAAGCTTGTTTTCATCCATTTATGAAAGTTGGCATAAACTCCTTTCAAACATCTACTGGACTGCATTTGGTATTGTTAATATAGTTCCCATTGTGAAACAGGATTTATAGAGATATCTCACTGTCTAATGCAATCTGACACCTCACCACCACAGTTTCACAAAAGCATCTTAACTACTGCAGTGTAAACTGATTGCATTGCATTTCACAAGGGTTTCTTTTTTTTTTTTTGAAATATATGAAGATAAAAGTAACTTCCTCGGGGGAAAAGGTGTTTGACACCTTATCTCGGGGGAAGGAGCAGTTTTGTTTTTTGGTTGGTGTTTTTTGTCCCCCAGTGACCAATGAAAGTAAAATTCTTCAAAATAACAGTTCAAATAAGCACTAGAGGTGTTACTGCTGCTGAGCAGTAAGACTTGCTTCTAGACGGACTTTGGCAGAACTTAAGAAAGATGAATCTCAGAGGTTTCTGGCTTTAATTAATTCAGTTCAATCAACAGAATTACACAATTAATAATACACAATATTTTAACAAGTTGGCTCGTGACAGTGCTAACAAGTCATTCAACGCATATGTCTCAGTGATCTTGGCTGCTGAAGTTATACATAGAAAACTGAATACTCTATCCAGATAATATGTACTGGCTAAGAGACACCTGGACAAAATCCCAAATGCAGCTGTTCAGCTGACTGAAACTTGAGGGATAATGTGGAAAAACAAGCATGGAAGTACTGTTCAATTATCTTAAACGGGTAGCTGAGGTTTATGCCATTCAGTTGAGACAAATTACATTTAATATAATCACATTAATCCAGACCTGGTTTCAAAAATCAAGATAGTTCAACTTAAAAGAAACAGACCTGAGATGTAAAACACAGCTGACAATACTGGAGGACAGAAATGTTCAGAGCCACAGGGCAGCACATTTCATTAAAAAAAAAACAAAAAAAAAAAACAGTGTTGTTGCATGATCTTAAATTCAGTGACTCAACTGTTCACACTGTTCCATTATAACTATTTAATTACTATTAATTATTTTAGCTGTGAAGTATTAAGTAACATTAAACAGACATAAGCCTTTAACATATTATTACCAGTTTATGACTGGTTCTAATGACATAATCTACATTTTCTAACACCGCAAAAAAATATTTGGCTTATTCAGTCTTATTTCACTGAAGGTCAACTGAGGTAAGTTCATGTAGAAGTGTTACATTCAAAATGCTGACCATAGCCCCTCATCTAATCTAGCTACATTATAATATGCCTTTCACTGACATATTTTAAGACAATTAACACTAAGAACAGCTGAATGCCATTTAGCAGTTTCAAGTTCCTGGTGCTGTGCATGCTGTCACACTGTCTGAAACATTTGAATATAACACATCATAATGTCATCAGTAACACCTGTGCTTCTCCTTTTATGAAAAAATGTCTTATGTAAAAAGAAAAGCCTAGTATGACTGCAAAATAGAAGGCAAAAGCTGGTAAAGTGTTTTTGTCCTTTTTATAAAGAAAATTATTCAAGTTAGTGGGAGTGCTTTGCAAAGGCTTTACTCATAATGTGTGAAGAGACAACTAATATTTGTAAACTATAAAGCAAATTTTAATTAAATGTAATATCCAAAAGCCACTTGTTCATTGTTTTGGATATATTACTGTGTACCCAGTCAGCTGGTTTCCCAAACATAGATTGAGCCTGGTGCTAAACTAATAGAAAAATTCAGTGAAGATCTCCACTGATAAAAGCTTTTAATTTAAGACTAGGCTTAATTCAAGTCTAGGAAACTGAGCTAATGTGTCTATAGACCCACAAAATATGAGAAAAGTTATTTTGTTATTGTTAGTGTAATACAAGAAGCCGGTTACTGCATAACGCAGATTGCTTTAGGGTTTTCAGTTCCACCTACTGTCCTTAACAGAGACTTTTCTCCAAATGTTTCCCAGACATGGATTAAGCCTAGTCCATAAACTTTTTTTCCCCAATGGAGATATTCTTTTCATTTCTATTTTAGTCTGGGACTAGGCTTAATCCATATCTGGGAAACTTACTGAGAGTGTCCATGATTTCTCTGACTTACTTTATCTGATCTAGTTAACTTGCTTGTTCCTCTCCGCTTGTTGGATCAGCTCCTGCAACTGAGATCTTGAATACTTTACTAAATATAATCGTAACTGAATCCTGGTCTACTGTCCATCATACACTGCACATGTAAAGATTGTTGTTGTGATGCACTGTCTTTGTACTGCTGTTGGGTTCTTTTTCTCATTTTCCAAGGTAGTTATGAATGGAGGCATCTGAAAGCACATAAAAGATAAAGATACATTTCCCTGCAGACAATTTACCCTTTTTCAAAGACTGGCTAACAAGTGCAAATATCTTTCTGTCATCTTAAATGAGTTTAAAATTAGCAAAATATTTTTAAAAATTAGCATGATAATGTGAAAAACAATTCCAGGGAGCACAATGTGTCCTGCAGCGAGGGCTCAATGTTTGTAATATTTCAGTTGCTTCACCTGCGGCGGCTACGACTGCATGCTTGCTTTCAGCTCCAGAAGGATGTCAGCGCCACTGCTCCAGGCGATTTTTTTAGCTCTTAGAGGAGAGTTAGCCTCCTGACCTTCCAGTTTGGCTAGCAGCTTCTCCAGAGTGTAGCCCTGTCTTGGCATCACAACATCCTGCCCTCTCAGACAGGAAGTAGGGCAGAGATCATTCCCGCCATCCCCCACGTAAAAGATCCGCTCATACTCCACGCCAGCATTAGATTGCTCAGACAGGTAAAGCTCCAGGACTTTTTTCTTGCAGAGGTTGACAGGGCATCGATCGCAGTTGTGAGAATGATAGCACTGCACCTCGATATATCCCAACTCATTGAGTTTAGCTGGGTTGGTGAAAACCTTGTCAACAGCTGCCTGGAGACCTGCACCACGGAGGATCCATTCTATAAACAAGGTGTTGGAGTCAGAGATGACTATGCAGTCAATGGTGCTTTTATTCTCTGATATAAATGTCAGCAAGTCAGTCATTCCAGATGTGAAGGTGATGGTCTCCATCACAGTGCGGACCCTATCGGGGCTCACCTCCTGATCTCCTGTAGGAATCAGTTAAAAGTTTGGGACTGAAGAATGAGCAGATTGGAGGGATTAGTAATATAAAATACAAACAGCATAATGGACTCTCACCTATGTAGTTCATTACCCTGCCCATGTACTCAGTCCAGTAGCCTTTTCTGTAGGAATTCTTCACAGAGTCAGGAAGTGTCTGATCAGGAAGGCATCTGACAGCAGAAATAAACAAAGAAGATTCTCTATGGATAAATCAGCCACAGTGCCTGTCTAATGGTGTTTTGGTATAAAATAGTAGTACCAGGGTAGTAGCAGTAGCAGTCCCAGAGACATAAGAGATTAACGTTGCACTCAAAGAATGGTGAATTGAAATCTACCGAATTCGTCACCAGACAAGTTAGTTGTAGAAGTATAACTTCCAGAGGAAAAAAAAAAAAGCTTTTTAAGCTTTTTTAATCACATTTGAGTGGTGATTCTCTTATGTCCAAGAGACCATCTATATTAAAATGAATTAAGTGATGCTTCAAAATAACTGCCCTAATACTACTGAAAATACTATCTGAACAGCTGTGGTGGAACTTTATTGACCTACCTGATCACCCAGGTGTCACTGTTTGCATCAACCACAGTGTGGTCAAAATCAAACACCATCAGAAGCTTCATTTTTCACCTGGAAAAAAAAAAAGTTTAAATGGCTTAAGTAAGAGAACCGCCATTTGCACGCGCCCCTCATCTAGCATTTCGTTAGATAAGCGATCTTGTTCTCAAGCGACCTATTTACTTTTGTATCAGCACAAAACGCAAGTAACTCAGCCCACACTTTCATTTCTTATAAATCGCTCTCCTCTTAAAGCCGATTGTTACTCCACATCTCGAATAACCTTTAAGTGGCATCAGTTATTTTCTTTTGTTTCTAAAAGCTATGTTTAAACGGACCATCTTTAAATGCCTTATTTTTAACAAGATGTTTGGTGTAAACTCGTCCCCTTACAAAAGTACACTGGCTACGGGCTAATCAGTTCGTTAAAACGGTTCATATCGACCTGAGGACAAGTAACAGGGACTGCATTGCTTTCTGTAGTTAACTATACCCCAGATAAATACACATAAAATACATAACAATATGTAAAACGGTGAGTAACGACAATCTTACCGCAACGTTCCTGTCATTAATCCACCGGTCTTTCTTCTGTTTGTCTTGCTTTGCCACAAGATGTGGAACAGTTCTCAGCTCATTATCGCCACCTGTCGCTTCTTTTGGATGTTGCGTTTAAAGTAGCTATTCGAGTAATCGCTATTACAACGTCCGTTGTTCCTCTTGTGTCCACTATAAGCAGATAATTTATAAGACATAACACCCTTCTACTTTAAAAGAGTGTAGATTTTACTATAATTAACAGTTTTGCAGTTAAAAGTTTTAATATTGCCAAAATTAATACACTTTGTTTTGTTAATATGTTCCACCATAGCCCTAACTACAAACGAAGTTTACCCATCGAACCAGAGCTCCCACTTTTGGCCACTGGGTGTCAGTATCGCACAACTGTACACACGAGAACACAGAAGAAGAAAACGTCAGTTTAGTTCCTGGTTGCATAAAGTAAAGAGATTCCCACTGTTCAGATTGTTTTCTTTGTTGTCTTTAATCTAAACTGTTAGTGTGCTTCCACCAGTATGTTCAAAGGTTTAGGGACCTGGTTGGGTTTGGAGACGAAGACGTCGGATGACAAGGAAAAGCTGAGTGTGGAGCAGGAAGAGAAGGTGGTCGAAGCACAAAACGAGGTAAACAAACAGCAGCCAGCTGACCAGGATGGAGCACCAGAGACGGACCAGGAAAACTCCGAGCAGAGCAAAGGACTGGGTGGTGAGGAACAGCTTCTTTCTGTATAATCAGCCCTGCTTTTTTACGTATTTCTTACTGTCAAATTTCAACAAACGCCAAGCTATGCGATGGCATGTGGTGAAAATTATTCAGCGTGACCTTAGTCTTTCTGTCTGTGTTAATTAAGCCCTGAAGGTTTTTCTTGTTCAGCTTGTTTGTTTGTTGTCCACTCCCAACAAGACAATATCTGACTGCAGGAGTGTCTCTCCTCTCTTACATGTATCTTTTGTTGGAGTGGCAGTGGTTTTATTAACAGCCTCTTCCTCCGTCTGAAGGTTACATCTTCAGTTTTGCCTCCAGTGCCACCAAGAAGTTCTCCGAGTCTGTGGTGGAGACCGCTCAGAACATCAAGAAGACAGTGGAAGAAGGAAAAATTGATGGCATCATAGACAAGGTGTGTTTCTCATCAGATTTTTTGACTGGTTTTTCAGACTTTAAAAACAGCTTTGGGTTCATATGTGGATTGACAGACGCAGAATCATTTGTTTCAAGGACAACATTTTGCTTTGTGATCTCTGGGTTTTGCCTGGCTCAAAGCAGGACTTCGGGGGTTTACGATACATATGAACACAGCTGGGCTGCACATAGTCAAGGCAAATAGTCTGTTACCTTACTTAACAGAAGTCTATGCATTTTCCTGTTACTTTTGGCAATTTGATAAACAGAAAAGTCTATAAGCTTGAATAAATCAAACACCACGTAAAAAATAGTTTCAGAATATTTTTATTAAGTCTAAAATTTGTAACACAGGCCTCCAGATTTTTTTTTATATGCAGGGAAAATCCCGGATCTTATCATGACTTTTTCACAAAGTTTTTATGCGTGCATCTGTGTGTGTATTTGCAGACGTTTTTAGGAGACTTCCAAAAAGAGCAAGAGAAATTTGTCCAGGAGAAGAAGGCCAAGAAATCAGGTAAAACCAGACTTTAAAGCAAGAATGTTGTTTACAAAGAATACCTAGTGGTTTAGAAGTAATTGTGCTAATATATGTTTTAATGCTGCTAAAAAAGATCCTGCAAATTAGTTTCCAGTAAAATCACAGGCTTAGCACATCATGGTTTATTAGAAATAATTGTGTTGGTACTCCTTTCCCATTGCATTGCTTTCTCTGGCACTGGAATATAATCCCGGTACCACTCTAATATGTTGGTGTATTTGCTTTGCCACTGCTGTTTATCTATGTTTGTCACTACTGATGACTATGACTACACAAAGAAATCTCTGGTCTTCTTGCAATTGCTGTTCTACCTCTGGAGTATTTTCTGCAAGCAACCAAACCCTCTGCTTCATATATGCATTGGCGCATACATGTAGAATGTACCTGAATGGTCTTTGTAATGTGTTTACTGGGGTGTTAGTAAAGTTCTGAAGCTGATCATATTTCTGTCAAAACACTTTTTTAAAGAAGAAAACATTTTAGTGTAGCCTCAGTCTTGATGAGAAAATGGTAAAACTGTAGAGTAGTAAAAGGGAAGCCACCTGAAGTCAATTGTAAGATTTTATATATATTTTATATCATGTAATCACTTTACATACAAAGTGCACTTTACATACAAATTGAGTGAATCTAATGATTCTTAAAAAAAATCCTTAAAAAGCCATCAGCTTTCCTGAAGCCATCAGGACATTTGGATAGTGGATAACCAGTGTAAGTCTTCCTGTTCGACTGGTTGGTTATTGTTTAGGAATGCAGATAAAATTTCAAAAAAGAAATAATAAATGGCTAAATTGTCATCAGGAGACAGCCTGTGGTTTTGAGATTACATTACAGCAAATGCATTCACTCTGTTGCTCTCCACATAGATTGTTTATCTGCTTGCTCAAAACCAAGAAGCTTTCTGTACCAAAAATCGAATCCTTTGCTTACAGGTTCTGCATATTCAAATGCAGAACCAAAAGTCCTGTCCCTTATCTACAGATTTTGTATAATTAAATGCAGAAATCTGAACAGTGGCATTGTTGGTGGTCCCAGGGGGTCTAGTTCAAGCATTTCAGAAACTCCTGATCTACTGGGATTTTCCCACACAGCCTTCTCTAGGGTTTACAGATCATGGTCCGAAAAAGAGAAAATATGCAGTGAGTAACAGTTTGCTGGGAGAAAATACTTTGTTGTTGATACCAGAGGTCAGAGGACAATGGCCAGACTGCTTCAAGCTTCAAGATAGGAAGGCAGCAGTAACTTGTTACAACCAAGGTATGCAGAAAAGCATCTCAGAATGCACAACACATCAAACACTGAAGCAGAAGCAGCAGAAGACCACACCAGGTGCCACTCCTGTCAGCTAAGAACAGGAAACTGAGGCTGCACTCCAAAAGTGGATAATAAAAGAGTGGAAAAACATTGCTTGGTTCAATGAGTCTCGATTTCTGCTGCAACATTTAAATGGCAGGGTCAGAATTTGGCACAAACAACATCAAAGCATGGATCCATCCTGTCATGACTCAGGCGGGTGGTTGTGGTGTAATGGTGTGGGGGTTATTTTCTTGGCACACTTTGGGCCCCTTAATACCAACTGAGCATCGTTTAAATGCCACAGCCTACCTGAGTATTGTTGCTGACCATGTCCATCCCTTTATGACCACAGTGTGCCCATCTTTTGATGGCTGCTGTCAGCAGGATAACGCACCACAAAACTGAAATTATCTCAAACTTATTTCTTGAACATGACAACGTGTTCACTGTACTCAAATGGCCTCCGCAGTCACCAGATCTTAATCCAATAGAGCGCCTTTGGGAAGTGGTGGAACGGGAGATTCACAACATGGATGTGCAGCCGACAAATCTGCAGCAGCTGCGTGATGCCATCATATCAATATGGACCAAAATCTGTGGAAGAATATTTCCAGCACCTCGTTAAATCTATGCCATGAAGAATTAAGGCAGTTCTGAAGGCAAAAGTTGGTCCAACCCAGTACTAGTAAGGTGTAACTAATGAACTGGCTGGTGAGTGTACAATCATAATGTTTTCCAAAGTTAAATATTGAACCACTGTGAAAATAGAAATTTCAGTCACAAAGTTAAAATATCAGTTTATGAAAGTGTGACTTGCACTTTGAAAGTGATGCACTTGATTAAAATTCCAGTCTTGTGACATCTTACTGATATAAACTGTGTAATCTTCACCTTTACGTTGTGCCTGTGAGGTGCAGCAGAAATGGTGATATCATGATTTTATCAGCACATGTTGCTTGCTGGCCAAGCAGCTTCTGTTAACAGAGAACCAGGTGTGTACATGTGTGCATCTGAGAGATAAGAGTCGGAATTGATGACTGACAGTACTTGACCGAACGTGCGTGTGTGTGTGCTGATGTTTGTGTAGAAGCAGCAGTGCCTCCCTGGGTCGGCTACAATGAGGAGGAGACGATCCAGCAACAGATCCTCGCTCTGTCTGCTGTAAGCAAAGGCATCATAAAAAAATATACAGTATGAATGTGTAGCCATTTCTGTGACTGTTTATATATTCATAATTAGTGCTTTGAGTAGAAACTGAGCTCTTTGGTTGTTGATTCTAGGATAAGAGGAACTTCTTGCGGGACCCTCCCGCTGGTGTTCAGTTCCACTTCGACATGGAGCAGATGTATCCTCTAGCTGCAGTGATGCTGGAGGAAGATCAAGTCCTCAACCACATGCGCTTTGACCTGGTTCCTAAACAGTCAGTGCTCTTCCAGCATTTTGTTTGCGTGTACATAATGTGCCTGTTTCTGCATTATTGTATTAGAAGAACTGACCTAAAAATGGATGGTGATGTGTTTGTATTTGACAGTGTGAAGGAAGAGATGTTTTGGAGGAACTATTTCTACCGAGTGTCTCTAATAAAGCAGTCAGCTCAGCTCACAGCGCTGGCAGCCCAGCAGCAGCAGAAGGATGGTGGGGACAGAGGAGCCAGTGTCTCACCTGAGGATGTTGTCTTAACAGGTCTGAATTTTTAGAGAAGCTCTGCAAGAGAGGTAGAGATCACCAAGCAAAAGTTTTAGTGTCCCAGGTCCAGGAAGGCAAGGCAGATTTACGACCCCGATTCCAAAAAAGTTGGGACACTGTTTAAAATGTAAATAAAAACAGAATGCAATTTACAATTTTAAGAAAAAAATAAGGTATTTTTAAAATTTGATGGCAGCAACATGTCTCAAAAAAGTTGGGATAGTGCCATGTTTACCACCGTGTAGCATCCCCTCTTCTTTTAACAACGGTCCATAAATGTCTGGGAACTGAGGAGACCAGTTGCTGGACTTTTGGGAGAGGGATATTGTCCCATTCTTGTCCGACATAGTATTGTAGCTGCTCAACAGTCCTGGGCCTTCTTCGCCGTTTTTTACGTTTCATGATGTGCCAAATGTTTTTAATTGATGAAAGGTCTAGAATGCAGGCAGGCCAGTTCAGCAGCCAGACTCTTCTACTATGAAGCCATGCTGTTATAATAGATGCAGCATGCAGTGTAGCACTGTGTTCCTGAAATATGTAAGACCCTCCCTGAAATAGATGTCGTCTGGATGGGACTAATATGTTTCTCTAAAACTTGTATATACCTTTCAGCACTGATGGTGCCTTTCCAGATGGTGCAAGCTGCCAATTCCATTGGCACTAATGCACCGCCATACTATCAGAGATGCAGGCTTTTGAGTGCTGATAACAAGCTGGATGGTCATTCTCCTCTTTAGTCTGGAGCAGGTGGTGTCCATATTTCTAAAAAGAATTTTAAATGTTGATTCATCTGACCACAGAACAGTTTTCCACTTTGCCTCAGTCCTTTTTAAAGGAGCAGTGTTTCTGGATCATGTTCACATATGGCTTCTTCTTTGCATCATAGAGCTTTAACCTGCATTTGTGCATGGCACCACGAACTCTGTTCACAGACAGTGATTTCTGGAAGTGTTCCTGAGCCCATGCAGTGATTTCCATGACAGCATCATACCTGTTTTTTAATGCAGTGCTACCTGAGGGCCTGAAGATCACAGGCATCCAAAATTGATTTTCAGCCTTGTCTCTTGCGCACAGAGATTTCTCGCGATTCTCTGGATCTTTTGATGACATTATGTGTTGTAGATGATGAGAATTCAAAGTCTTCACAATTTTACATCGACAAACATTTTGTAGATGCATTTTTTCATTGCAGATTGGTGAACCCCTGCCAATCTTTACTTCTGAGAAACTCTGCCTCTCTAAAATGCTCTTTATATTACTGACCTGTTGCCAGTTAAGTTTATTAGTTACAAAATGTTGTTCCAGCTGTTTCTTTTTAGTACCACTTACTTTTCCAGCCTTTTTGTTGCCCACATCTCAACTTTTTTGAGACATGTTGCTGGCATAAAATTCAAAATGAGCTAATATTTTTCATGTAATAGTAAAATGTGTCAGTTTAAACATTTAATGTTTTCTATAGTCTACTGTGAAGAAAACATGGGATATATGAGATTTGCAAATCATTGCTTTCTGTTTTTATTTACATTTTGTGCAGCATCCCAACTTTGTTGGAACAGGGGTTATATTTACATAGCACATTTCAGCAACTCTAATAGCCTCTGAAAGTTTTCAGTGGACAGAAAGGGACTTGATCACACTGATAAATTCAAAGCCTTTAGTTCTGCAAACAGGCAACACTACAGTGTCTTCATTATAATCAAAAAGACCACCTTGAAAGAATTATGTCAGTAGTTGTCAAGTTGGCTGCAACAGTCCAGCAACTTAGGATATGCTCATGTCCATACTTGTATTATAAAGAACAGTCAAATGTATTGTGGTCTGAAGCCACTGAGTACTTTAAATTAATCTCTGACACACTGGAAGACATTGCATCTTTTTCTTGGTCTCTCTTAAGACTCAACAGCATTCTGAATAAGATGAAGGTGCCTTTTATTTTTTTTTATTTTTATCTTTTTTTTTTTATTTTGTTATAAAATCTTAATGAAGAAAATGAAAATCCCATCTTGTTAGTACATTGTTGAAATGTTTTTTCACCCCTTGTTTAAATGAGTTTTTAAAGACTGATGCAGAATTTATGGTCCCACATTGGAGTCTGTTTCAGTAGCTACTCAGAGAAAGAGAGGGATTGTGGGAATTCAACCAACACAGAGGCTTACGGAGGTACTTGAGGGCAGTCCTCCAAAAAGCCAACAACACATATGTACGATGTCAGTGATGCTTTACATAGATTCAATTCAATTCAATTCTATTTTATTTATATAGCGCCAAATCACAACAACAGTCGCCTCAAGGCGCTTTAGATTTTAGGGTAAAGACCCTACAATATTAGACAGAAAACCCCAACGACCCCCTATGAGCA
>VUQI01061023.1:0-11256 GCA_015106735.1 Paratilapia polleni
TTTCTTTTTTTTTTTAAGCATTTTTTTTTTTTTTTGGCTGGTTTGCAGCTTTTCTGCAATTTCCTCTTTCCTAATGTTTTCTGAAGAGATTGGACCACTCTCTGCAGTTTTACCGTCAGACCTCAGAACAGCCTTTTTCCAAGGAAATTCACTGGTAGTGACAAAGATTTTACACATGTACTTGACCGTTAATGTGCATGAGAAAAAGAGAGAGACAGAGAGTTATGCACAGAGGTAACAACTCCCAGCTGTCTTGTCTGAAGAGAAAACACATCTGGATGAGGGGAAAGACTGCCAAAAGAAGCAAAAATGGGGGTTAATGTTAGCTTATGTAATGTTTAAACGTAATATCCTGGTATTTGTTCATATATATATATCCAAATCAGGAACTGCTCTGGAAAACATCTTGAAAGAGTGTATCACACTCAGACATACACCCACAGTCACAGAGATTAGGAAAGCACAGCAAATAACCCATAGCTGCACTTAGTGTGTTCTGTGCTGGCTACAAACAGCATGAATGTTTATCTGCTGTTTGAGCCAATCTGAATATTTTGATTTTTTTTTTCCTGTTGTCCTTTTATGTGCATTTCTGCACAAATAAATTGTTCTTTGTGTGTTTTTCTATGGAATCTGAGACAAAAGACACTGCAGCAGGGTTTGATTATTAGAGTTCTCTAGAATTCTGAACATGGTTACACAGAAATCCCCCACAGAGTGAAACACTTTTGCACTCCATTTGAGAGAAATAAAGAAAAAAGGAAGATTATAAGTGTGTGTGAGAGAGAGAGACAGAAAGGAGAGAAAGGCTGGGACTGGTTCACTCTTATTCGGGAGGAAGGTCATTCTTAGTCTATGAGTCACAGTTTTAAGAGAGACCAGAACTCCCCCATCCCTCCTCCACATCTCTCCATTACACACACACACATACACACACTGCTCCACTCTTTTCTTTTTAAGGAAAAACCCTTCCCTGGCCAAGACAGAGACAAGAGCTTCACACAGTAATAACTCTGATCAGCAGCTGGCCTTCTCCTCCTCCTCCCCATCCTCTTTTCTATCTCAGCACTTCTTTTCATCTTCGCACATGGCAAAATGCTGATTCCGGTCTTATCTCTGTCCACCTCTATAACAGTCATAGCACATAATACCTTCAGGTAAAGTTGAGAGTAAAAAACAGGAGGGACTATTTCAAAACGTCCTCTTACAGGTTCCTTATGTTTCCTTAAGTGTAAGAGTAGCAGTGTCTAAAGCCTGAAGAGGTGTTTTATGTTGACCCTTGAGGTATGGCCTCTAACTCTGGCTTCTTTAGCATCTTCCACAGTGAGTTAATCCATGACCTCTTCATTTCCAGATTGTTGGCCTGTCATGTAAAGGATGTACAACCCTGTTCCTGATTTGCCTCCTGTGTTCTGGGCTGGATAACACATTAGTGGCTGTGTTAGTCTTTACTGCAAAGGCAAAGCCCCAACAGCATAATCTGCAATAAAGCATGCTTTCCATTCACACTGTAAATCTAAATGTTTTTGCAGATGTGTACAGAGATGGTAAATCCCCTAAAAAAAGAACTCCCAGTACGTTAACACATACAAATAGGTAAATAGCTCACTTAACTAGAAATGTATAAACATGGTGAGCAGAGTCATGCACAGGCTGCCTGTGTTTACATCAGGTATAAACTCCAGAGCTAGGCCAACTAATTGCAAACAGATCACCAGGCACAAGCGAGAGAAGGGGGAGGGGTGTTTAAGTCTGCTCTTTATCATGTTTTATTTCATTCTGACCCACCACATGTCCACATATCTGAGATCAACTGTGAATACCTCCTAAATACTATATCTCGGGGTCATGTGTCCCCAGGGCTGCACCATGTGTTCTGCTGAGGGCCACATCTACACAATGATGATGATGAAAAATCCGTGGAGTTTAAGACAGAATCCAGGTTTGGCATCCTAGATTAGTGGTGCTTGTGCAGTAACACAGCCTGTCGCTGGTACACGCACGCGCGCACACACGGGTTCCAGCGGAGCCACGGCGCCTCCAAGCGGACAGCAGTGCGCAATGAGGTGCACTTAGAGGAGGAGGAGGGCTCAAGAGCTTGTAGCTGGGGCTGGACCAGTACAGGAGGGCGAACGGACGGCTCTTCTGCGGGAAGTAAACGCGCATCCAAGGCTTTATTTCCCACTCTCTCATCCCGTATCCCTCTTTTCTTTCTCTCGGCTTTCCCTCCTGTGGCGATGAGGAGTTAATCAACAGAAGATCAGCTGTTTACGAAGTTCTAAAGTTGCGAAGAGTTCGGGTAAGCTGCACTTTTACGCACAAACTCTTTCTGCCCGTCTTCCTCTCTCCCGTGTGAATCTGCCTGTCTCAAGCTCTGTTCCTCGTCTGTCCTTTCTGTCTTATAAGACACACAGATTAAAAGGATATTCTTTTCTCAGCCAACCCAAACTTTTGTGCGAACTAAGTTTGAACAGGCTACTCCTTAGAAACTTCGCAAACTGCTTGCTTAAAAAAACAAAGACGGGGATGGTGACTTTGTGTTATCTCTGTATGTTTCGCACGATATTCACCTGCGCAGAGATTAAAGGCTCTAAGAACTGAGCAGTCTGAGCAGTGGGAGAAGAGTGGGAACATCTGCAGGAGCTGCAGGACTCCTCCGCAGTTCACAGCTGTTCGTCCGCTAGAGGGACCCACAGCAAAGCGCGACGCTGACCCAGTGTTGGACGGTGTTCCAAGTTAAAAATAAATTTAGGCCCGTGTGAAAGCTCACTTAGTAGTGCTGGTGGAGAAAAGCTGTGACTTAATTTTTATTTCCACTTAATTTCCATTAGTTTTGCTTCACAGAGGTGAACTCCACCGATAGAACGGCTGAACTGTGTAGAATGAAATTTGCATTAGAAATTGTACTACTGTTTTTTCTCAAGTGGAAACTGTTTTCTCATGTTTTTTTTTTTCTTTTCTGCTTTTACTAAATGATGCTGTAGTAGGCATCATTTGGAAGTGGATTGCACTTCCTTGTTTAAATTGAGGTGGAGTGATGGACACGAAACCAACTCTTGGCTTCTTTCATGTTGCTTCTGCCCCCCGGAGGCTTTCCCTTTCCACACAACCTGCAGACATGTATTATTTACAAGAAGTGGGCACTGTTATGGGGCTCCACGAGAACCCCCTCAAAGCCCCATATACAATGTGTCAACTGGTTTATTGCAAATTTGTTTTGGAATAAGCATAACTTGAACTATGAATGCTAATGCATATCTTGTCAAAGTGCATATAGGGTCAGTATGTGAAACAATTTGGTTTGAAACAAAAACGTGTGGCTTTCTTTATTTAATCAACAGTCGGGTCTCTGGTCCCCAGATGCAACCACAGTCTGATCATGTTCATGAATCATGTAAGGATGAGGTTTAATGTTGCGATAAGATAATCAGATCTTTAGCTTTGGACTTTTAACTACTCAGGCCTGTACAAGTTTTGTCGGTCTCATTGAACTTTCATAGGTTATGACTGTAGTTCGGCAACGTGTTATGTTTTCTATAGTAACCCAGTCACTGTAATATTACAATCACTTATTCTGGCTTTTGGTGTTTTCTTTTCTGCCTTTAAACACACACAAAAAAAGAGCCATGTTTGACTCGTGACGCTTTCAGTCCTCTTACATAACCACGTGGCAGCCATTTTGTTCACTGGGCAACAGTTCTACATGTGTTTGTTTGACTCTTACAACTGACACAGAAAATGAAGAAATTAGTTATGTTTTTAAGGGGGAAAACAAGCTACATAAGAAAAATAATATAGTGATAATAGGTGAAGTGCTACAACTTTATATTATTTTGAAGGACTTTTGTAATGTTGGTTAATTTAACACTCGTTCTCTGATTATTTCTTTTTTCAGCTTAAAAATCTTACTGTACACACCTTTGTATTTTCTGAATTCTGTCTCTTGTGTGTGTATTTCGCTGCAGTTACTGAATTAATTTTCAGACTAAAATTAATATATTGTTGGCTAAAGTGTGCCTCATTGTGTCACAACAGGAGAAGAGGAAGATGCTGGGGTTAGAGGTCATCGTGCTCAGTCTTCTCTTTGGAGCCCTGACTCATGCCCAGAATGTAGACTGCACCAGTGAGTGCCATGAAACTGAACAGCCATAGTTTCACTTACACAACATGGAACATTTGTCTGATTCAAATACAGTAATATAACATGAAGGTTTAAATATGTGTTTGTTCTTTTCAGATAAAAAGAAGAGGGAATGTCCCATACACGTGTACTTCACCATAGACACATCTGAGACTGTCGCCCTACAGGAGTCCCCCCCTGGAGCGCTGGTGAACAGTATCAAGGTTGCTGATTTATTTGCAACTCTGTGACTTCCCTCTTGTTGGAGTCCACATTTTTAAATAGCAATCAGCTTACTGGCAGTTACAGACATGTTGTATAATGTGTGATGTCTTGTTCTTGTAGTTATTCACTGAGGAGTTTGCACAGCGGTTGGATGATGAAGAGCTCAGGGGTGTTGTGCCGATCAAATGGAAAATCGGTGGGCTGCACTTCTCCCAGTTGCAAAAGTTTTTCAGTCACTTCGCATCCAAGAAGGAGTTCATCACTGTGAGTGACACACATCACAAAAACCTTAAAGGCTTTAAATACGCTTGTTCACTTTCTGGCAGAAGACTTGGTGCCACTCGCATGTCTGTCCAACAGAAAGTTAGCCTAACTTGGCACTTTAAGGAAAGTTTAAACTTACCAGTATCCAAATTGATGAGTTCCCTCACTGTGCAGTTGTTATGAAGGGGTAAATAATCAATAGAAAACAAAAAAGTTCTTTGTGTGAGGCTGTAAATATGCTTTTTAACACTAATAAATTGGCCACTTAAACATGGGAGTCCACTGGGGATTGGAACCAGCTTCAAGTGGCCACCCGAGGAACTGCAGTTTTTAGCACTTTGTCCAGGGTTTAGTTTTTCAGCCATGGAAGCTGCTGCTTGAAGAAAACACCCAAAAATGGAGAGACGTAAGAGTTGTATAAGTCTTCTGCTTAAACTCTTCTGCTGAAAGTGATGTAGATAACATAACAATTTATTCATTTTATAACTCATCCTTCCTGATAACACCTCAGGATCTCTGTGTTTCCAGGAACTGAGGAAAATCAAATATTTGGGTAAAGGGACCCACACCGATTGCGCCCTCAAAAACATGACAGCGGAGATGCTGACCTCACCCCCAGACCCCGGGCCCCTTCGATTCAGTGTGGTCATCACTGATGGGCACGTGACTGGAAACCCGTGCGGGGGTATTAAGATGGCAGCAGAGGAGGCTCGCGATAAGGGCATCCGCATCTTTGCTGTGGCAGCATCGAATAACATAGAAGAGACTGGGCTGAAGGATATTGCCGACTCTCCAGCGTCAGTCTACAGGGATGACTTTAGAGCTGTGAACTTTAGCCAGGCCAGAGTCTTAATAGACACCCAGACTATTGAACGCATCATCAAGACAATGGTAACTTATTGATGCACACACAGTCACACTTAAAGCACAGCTGTTGACTCTTCCGCTAACACTTTATTTCTTTTGTCTTCACAGAAACATCTGGCATATGCAGAGGTAACGCACAGCTGAGAATCAGACGTATCGTTAAAAAATATTATGAGATGAGGAACAGTATGAGCTGCCTTCCTTTATCTTTACTGACTGTTTCTCCTTATGTCCTGTATACTGCAGTGCTACAACGAGACCTGTCTGGAGACACCGGGGCCTCCTGGTCCAAAAGGCCACAGAGGACAGAAAGTGAGTTTAAAATATACACACAAACGCATGTGCTCAGAGCACTTACACAAGTGACTTTAATGCTCACAGACGTTTTCTCCTTTGAACTCACTGACTGCAGGGAGCTAAAGGAGACCACGGCGACCCAGGGCAAAAAGGAGAAAGAGGTCGCCCAGGAGATCCCGGTATTGAAGGTCCCATCGGTCAGCCTGGTATCAAAGTAAGAGGATACGCTTTCGCCTGCCCATCATCCCCTGCAGTACAATTTTTAACATTGTTTCCAGCCTGATAATGATTCATGGTTTTCTTTTTCTCCTCTCTGTAGGGAGAGCACGGTCTAAAAGGCGACAAGGTGAGGCTTGTTTTCATTTCACAGTTGGAGATGTTTGAAAATGAATGAAAGTAACGTCTGTGTTTATAATCAGTGCATGAATAATTGTACATAAAATGACTGCTGACTTTCTATCTGACCACAGGGAGAGATGGGAACTCAGGGGAAAAAGGTAAGTGTTTTATTTTCTTATGTCTTACCTAATTGAATCTATAAATTATCATTAATACTGGAAGGTGATTTGCTCTTCCCATCTAACTGTCTCCTCTTTGTTGTCATTAGGGTGTGGCTGGCATCTCAGGACGCAATGGGACAGATGGCCAGAAGGTAGAATTCTAGCAACTACAGTCGATACTGAAATTCTCTTATTTTGAAGTGAAGCTCCAGCTTTGGATGTTGGGATGCTTTTGTGATGTAGTTATCATTGTTTTTAGGGTAAAATTGGACGAATTGGCGCTCCAGGCTGCAAAGGAGACCCAGGCGACAGGGTATGTCATTGAGTACAATTCAAAACTGTTAATACCTGCGATGTTATGGTCTATGTTATGGTCTATTTTTGATGGTTTGCAGGGTCCTGATGGTCACCCTGGAGACGTCGGTGAACGTGGTCCCACTGGATCTGATGGAGAGAAGGTACACAGTCTTTCCCACTGTAAAAAAGCAAGCCATTGTTTATTCAACAGGCGGTTAAAGTCTGCTTAATTGTTTCTAGGGAGATCCTGGACGTCCTGGAAGAGCTGGTCCACCTGGCCCAATTGGAGAGACTGGACCAAAGGTAAGCTCTATACCAGCAAACAGACAAAACAGTCATGCTGTTGAAGGTAAAAGACTAAACTCTGGTGTTTCATCCGCAGGGAGAGAGGGGAAGTCCTGGATCACCTGGCGTTCCTGGAGCGAAAGGAAATGCTGTAAGACGCACAGCCACATTAATAACAATCAAAGACACACTCATTCGCTTGTCTCAAGTGGCTCATCTGTGTGTTGTGTGTTTGTAGGGAGTTCCTGGACTTCCAGGAGCCAGAGGCGAGCCAGTAAGAACACCTGCTGCAACCAAATGTTCTCCTACATGCTCAGTCTTTATGTGACCTCACAGCTTTGATGCCTTTTTCTGTAGGGTAGAAGAGGAGACTATGGGCCAAAGGGTGCGCAAGGGCCTGATGGCACTAAGGGAGAGAAGGTATGTGTAGGTAATTTGAAACATCAGATTCAGGTTACGTTATTTGTACCCGTAGGTCAATTTGGTCTATAGTAGGTGAGTCATCCATCAACATATACATGCACATTTTGAAACCAAACAAGGCAACAAACAACAGATGAGCAAAATACAACACAATGAAGAAATAAATAATAAATAATAACAAATAAATAATCTGAACTGCATCATGAAGGATACCAAAGCTATGATTTGTTCATCTGAGTGATGGCTGCTGGAACAAAGCTGTTTTTTACTGTGCTGTTCTGCACTTTGGGACTATAAGCCTTCATCCAGAAGGAAGAAACTGAAACTCACTATGCAAAGGGTGCGAGTCGTCAAATAAAATCAGCCAAACCCGTAACTGTCTGGTATACAGGTATGCTGGGTGTCTTGCCAATCAGCATGTTACACCATTAAGCAATTGGATCGAGTGAGTTTCTTTTCTTTACAGATAAATATCCAAACCATGACACAAAGGAAAGGGCTGAAACAGACTCAATAAAAGCTCATTAAAATAAAATCATCAGGGTTTTGACAATGTGGAAATAAGAAACTTTCCCCAAACACGGCAGTAGCTTCGAAGTTCAGTTTTGAGCCAAAAATTGTTCCAAGATGTTTATAACACTTAATGGATGTGACCTCTAGTGTGCAGTCCTGTGAAAAAGTATTTGCCCCCTTCCCGATTTCTTATTTTGAATCAAGAAATCACTTCAATAGAACCTGTCTGACAAAGTGAAGTAGGCTAAAAGATCTCAAAAAACAACACATCACGCCTCTGCTCTCTCCCAGAAAACCCTGAAGGAGAATGTTCGTGTCAGTTTGTTCCCTGAAGCTCAAGAGCACTTGGGATATGCAGCAGGACAATGACCCGAAACACACCAGCAAGTCCACCTCTGAATGGCTAAAACATTTTAAAAACTGGAAGTTTTGGAGCGGCCTAGTCAAAGTTGGGACTTAAATCAGATTGAGATGCTTTGGCATGACCTTAAACAGGCCGTTCATGCTCAAAAACCCTCCAATTTGTCTGAATTCAAACAATTCTGCAAAGAAGTGTGGGCTAAAATTCCTCCACAGTGATGTGAAAGACTCATTGCCAGTTATCACAAATGCTTGATTGCAGTTGTTGCTGCCAAGGGTGGCACAACCAGTTATTAGGTTTAGGGGCACTTTTTCACAGAGGCCCAGGTAGGTTTGGATATCTTCTTTCCCTTAATAAATGAAAACATCATTTAAAAACTGCATTTTGTATTTACTCAGGTTATCTTTGACTGATATTTAAATTTGTTTGATGATCTGAAACATTTAAGTGTGACAAACATGCAAAAAATAGGAAAGGGGGCAAACACTTTTTCACACTACTGTAAATAAATATAATCTTTGATCTCCAGTTAAAGATATTCAGAAGGTAACCAAAAACTCAAACACCAAACTGTTGCAATTTAAGTAGTAAGTAATCAATTAGTCATAAAATATACATTTTTATCTTTTTGAAATTACTTCCTCTTCAAACTGGACAATACAAACTGACTTTTCTTGTTGCTGCTACAGCATCTTATCATTTGTTTCCTCACTGTTTTCCATACAATTAAAGACGGGACCCATTTAAAGCTTAAAAAGACTGTTTTTTTTTTTTTTTAATCAAAGGAAAGCTAATGAAATGAGACTAAAGAAGACAATAAATACTCCATTTCTTCTAATAATACACAGTGATATACAAAAACTTTTTTAGTTCTTCTTCAGTTTCACGTGGCTGTATTTCCACATTTGAATGGCTTGGTTTTATATTGAAGAGTAACTTTTATGTATTTGAATATACACACCCCCAAAGATGACTTCTGACTTTATGCAGGAATTTTCAGGTCTTTTATCGTTTATCATGTCAGATTCTGAGTGCTGAGTGCTTATTCTGGGTGATTTCAAGATCCATATCTGTTGCCCTTCATCCTCTGTGTTTGCCTCTGATTTTATCAAACTTTTAGAGTCTCTTAATCTGACCCAACATGTGAAGCTCCCTAGACATGAAAAAGGGCTTGAGCTTTTGATCTCTCATATGTCTGTGTGGATGATGTGACGCTAGCAGAGTTTCTTGTCTCACACCACAATGCTGTAGTGTTCCAGGTTCCACTTCTCTCTCCAAATCCCATACCGTCTATAATGATTCGCTCCCATTTTATCCATGCTTCTAGTTTTTGTCAAACTTACCCCATTCACCAAACATCTCTCATCAGCCGTGAACACGACGTCATTGTGGATGAGCTCTTCAGTGCTTTTGACAGCTCCCGCTCAAGTATTTTGGATTCTACTGCCCTGTTCAGATTTAAAAATTTGAAAACATCTGCTCTTTCTTGGTTTAATGAGGAATTGAGAATTTTAAAGAGGAAACATAGAAAGGCTGAGAGGAAGTGGGAAAAGGACAATCTAAACGCTTCCCTCACTGCTCTTAAAAACGTAACGTTCAATTACCAGTAATCTTTTTTAAATCAAGAAAATCTATGATTGGTCCTCCACCTACCAAACTTGTCAAACTTGTCCTCAGTAGAAAAGTGTGAACAATTTCTTGATTATTTTACCAAAAAAATTCCAGGAATTCATCAACTGTTCAACACTGAATTCATAGAGCCAAGTCCTGATCCATGCTCCCCTTCTTGTCTAAGTCAGTTCATCGAGATCTCTCTGGAAAGCCTGGAATGCACTGTGGCACTTTCCAATTCTTCCACCTGCCTGTCAGACTGTATCCCATCTTGGTTTTTAAAGTCTGTTTTTCAGATAGTTGGTTCAGATATTTTAACTATTATAAATTACTCTCTGTCATCAGGGATTTTCATCTCCTTTCACCCCCAATTATAACTCTAAGACTGCTCTAGTCAAGGTCTCAAGTGATCTGCTGCTAGCTGCTGACTCTGGGCTGTTCTCTGTTTTAATTCTCTGTGACCTCAGCCTTTGATACTGTGGACCACATTATTTTAATCCGCCATCTGAAAAACTGTGTTGGCATCAGTTATGTGGCACTGGACTGGTTAATCTATCAAACAAGTAATTTTCTCTAAGGATTGGCAAAGCCTGATCTTCTTCTGTTCCTGTCTCTTGTGGGGTCCCCCAGGGGTCTATTTTGGGTCCTCTTTTATTTGCCACATCATGCTACTCCTCGGACAAATTCTGTGACTATATCGCCTAGATTTCCACTGCTTAACAGATGATAGACAACTCTAACTCCCGTTAAAACCTGGCACTACTGATGTCTCACTCATTAGGTCTTGTCTGGCTGAAGTTAGGAACTTGATGTCCAAAGATTTTCTAAAACTGAAATAATTATAATTACACCCTCTTTCTCTGGCACTAGCAACACTATTACTTCTAGGCTGGACTGTTGTAATTCATTATTATCAGGTTATTCTAAAAG
This sequence comes from Paratilapia polleni, assembly GCA_015106735.1. Lineage (NCBI taxonomy): Eukaryota > Metazoa > Chordata > Actinopteri > Cichliformes > Cichlidae > Paratilapia > Paratilapia polleni. The sequence continues at coordinate 10,694 of VUQI01061023.1, forward strand.
CTCCCTGAAAAGCCTTCAATTAACCCAGAATACTGACAGGGACTAGAAAGAGAGATTATATTTCTCCCATATTAGCTTCTATTCATTGGCTAACAGTTAAATCCAGAATTGAATTTAAAATCCTTCTCCTCACATACAAAGTCATAAAAAAATCAGGCCCCATCATATCTTAAAGACCTCATAGTACCATACTACCCCAATAGAGCACTTCGCTCTCAGACTGCAGGCTTACTTGTGGTTCCTAGGGTATTTAAAAGTAGAATGGGAGGCAGAGCCTTCAGCTTTCAGGCCCCTCTCCTATGGAACCAGCTCCCAGTTTGGATTCGAGAGACAGACACCCTCTCTACTTTTAAAATTAGGCTTAAAACGTTCCTTTTTGATAAAGCTTATAGTTAGGGCTGGATCAGGTGACCCTGAAACATCCCTTAGTTAAGCTGGAATAGGCCTAGGCTGCTGGGGACTTCCCATGATGCACTCAGCACTTACTCTTCCTCACTTCCTTTCACTCTCCATGTGTTTATACACCACTGGCATTTAATCATTAGTTATTATTAAACTCTGTC
>VUQI01061024.1:31986-58229 GCA_015106735.1 Paratilapia polleni
TTTTATAACAAAGTTCTATCTTATAATATCTCACTGCAGTGAAATAAATTGCTTCAAAACTGAAAACTGCCTCTTCACCATTTGGGGCCTCTTATCATAAAACTAACTAGCTGACAAATTGAGGCACAGCACTCAGGCCACTGCTCTGCTCAGATATTCATCACAGAATAACAAAATCCTAACAGCCTCCTTTTGCTTCCTTTAAACTGTTCTCCTGGGCCAGTACTCATTTGCTTTTTGGAGGACTTTTCAAAATAGTTTATGGCAAAATTGACAGCTTATAATTGTACTGAACATCAAAAAAATATACATTTAGGGTTGAAGTGAATAATGTGCTGTCTGTGACTGGTTGTGCATTGTTCCTCAGCATGAATATCTTACTGACTTTCAGAAAATTCACTTTAGACAAGGACAAATGCTAAATACTATATATGTAGAAGGCCTATAGCAATCTTCTGCTTATTGTGTTAAGAGTGCATAGTTATGGTTGTTCTGCTATAACTGTTGTTGCTTCTGTTTTTAAAAGCAGAGGTTACACCACAGTTTTTCACAGTAATTAGATGAAATGTCAAATGGTCACATCCTGTGTGTTTGTAGTGTTGTTTATATACAGTATGTAGGTGTTATTGTGTAAGAGTTGTGTCTCATACTGTATATAGCTTTAGGTAAATGGCCAGACCCAGTCAAGCACACAAAAAAGGATTTACCAAAGCTGAGACATACAGAGAGTAATCAGTCAGGTGTAATAGCACGTTTACTGCAGTAACTGCAATAAATCCATCCATATCCTATAAAGAGTTTTTTGTGAGATTTTTAGATAGATGTAATAGTGAAATGTGAGTCAAAGATGCATGTCTAAAATAATTTAGTTTAATAACATATGTGAGGGGCCTGGGGAAATTCTGCAGGAGTGTGTAGAACATATTTCCTGTTTTAGGTGGTGTTTAAACTCACAGCTGTAACATAATCTGCTTTTAATGAGCATTCAAAATTCCCAAAGAGGTTGTTGGTAAATGGCTGATCTGCAAAAATATTAATGCTAGTTTCCCCAGCCATGTGATAACTAAAAAAGTCTTACACCTGAAAAGGTGTATCAGTGAACCCAGTGAAAAAAAAAAAAAATCTGAATTACTTTACTGATATGACTAATATGACACTTCCCATTTGTGTATAAATATGTGGTTGGCTGACGTTTAAAAATATAGTTGCTATTACAGAGTAAAGATTTGATTTGCATGTGACATAACAGGACTAAGATACCAAGATATTTGGTTTTGCACTTACTTTGAGCCAAGAGATTTTGCCACTTCTGCAGCATATTATGTGTGAGGACATTATGCAATCTATCAGCATCTCGGTGGTACGTTGCAAAATATTTTGTTGTCTTTAAATGTCTTTTCCACTTTTCTTTAAACAAAAGCTGGATGGAAGCAGTTAATGAGCCAAAAGCCTGTTTGAATAAGAAGCTGCTGTAACAATCTCTGTCCCAATTAGCACGCTTTGGTTTTTAAATATTCCTTTTGTGTGAAGCCTAAACACACATGAAGACTCACAAAACGGTGACGTTGAAAATTTAATAGGCTTCCACAGTGATTTTCTTCATTTATTTAAAGTGTTTTTTTTCCCCCTCTTTTTAAAAAGCTAGAAATCTGAGAGGCATGGCAAGGCATTCTGCTGTGAGGGGAACAGCATTCACAAATACTAGACCTAATTCCTTTGGCAGCAGCTCAAACTGCTACAGACAGACACATAATCAGCTGGGGAGTGTTAGCGCCTCAGCCCACTAGCAAACACAGGACCGAGCCCTTGTTGTGCATCGCTGCTTTTCAGAATAAATATCCCGATGGAAAATACAGTGGGAGGAAAGAGGTATTCATGTGTATATAGCTCTTTGTTCAGTCAAAAATACAGAAAGAGAGAGGACCACTGGCTTTCCTAGCTACTTTACTGCTCATTCTACTCGATCCACTCTCTCCCTCATCTTCTCTATGTCTCTCACCCCTCCTTCCTCCTTCTCTTTCTCTCATCCTCCACTGTACCCTGTGTGTTTTGGTATTCATACAGATGTTTGGATTTGACTGGCAGTTTCTCCTGAGACTGTGCACAAGCGGCTGACTCGTCTCATCTGCATTTTGCATCCCAGGAAAAAAGGAAACAGAAAGCAGTGGAAAGCATCAGCAGGCAGACAGGCTGTGTGTATGTGTAAGAGTGAGAGCGTGTGTGTGCACGTTGCCTGTTTTTTTTTTTTGTTGTTGTTGTTGTTGTTGTTGTGTTTTGTTTTTTTTTGGCTTTGGCAGCCTAACTGGCCCCATCGCTGTAGCCGTGTGATGTTTAAAGGACGTTTCAAGGTCATGCTTTCGACAGGCCTCACCGCCTCTGACATATTAAACATTTATATATTTCTGTAGCCAGATGAATTATAGATTGAACATGCAACTGAACATGCTACAAAATGGCACCATTGTTGCTGGTAATAGACACATTAAGGCCTTAAAAAACAGCAACCCACATGGTTTCATTTAGCCTGTCTTATCTACAATAGCAATGCTAACACAAGGAGAAAAAGGCCGATCTTTGGAATAAACCAAGACACTGGGAAATCCTACAATGTCAGTAGAATGGATACAAAGGATATATATAGATCCATCTGCTAGTCAGTTATCGACAGTGACTTATAAAGCTAGGGGCCACTGTGTATAAAGATCATATGCTAAAGCTAACACACTTCATTTAAAATGAAAAGCTGCAGTACCTCTTCATACATACAATAAACGCAGGAAGAGGAGGTTGATAATAAGACTATTTTCTCTGTACGCAAGGTCAACAGTAGTTACCCAGCGTAGTTCCAGTGGTAGCTGCACAGATATAGAATAGCATCTCTGGTAAAGGACGTGTTTGTCCCAAAGGGTTTATGGATGATTACAGTAAATACATTTTCCCTTACAATCGAGAGGAATGCCATCCTTCCTAAACAGTATAACTTGATGGAAATGGAGGCAATGGTACATTAGATCTTTATCATAACCGACAAACGTCAGCAGCAGTCACGATCAGCACCTGTCAAGTTGATATTGGAGGTACAGAGAGAAAAGAAGGAGAGAGAGGGGAAAGAAAATTGGAACAGTAGAAAGATAGATTTATGCTATTTTGTAGATGCACAGCTCTCCGGCACATTCTGTCAGACTAAAAGCGCTGTTGTAGAATTTTCTATGGCAATCAGCCACCACCCTCTATACATTGTCTCCTTTGCATATGCCACAGTATATGAACAGAGATAGTCTCCTGTAGACATTTTCAATTACTCTGCACTATATAGCAGTAGGGGGGATTAATCTGCTCGTTTGAATGCACGCCACACTTAATGGTTTAGCTGGTGTGCTGCGGGCCTCGTCTCTTAGCTGTGCTAGTATACATGTAGGCTTGTGTGTCTCACTCTCCTATCTTCTTGCTGCAGTAGAAGTCATTTCTGATTGCACCACTCTCACGTAAAGTTAAACTGAGATTAGACTTTCACAGGCGACAAGTCAAACTCCAAATTGATTGTGTAATGACTAGTACAGGGAAACTTTATAGTTTTATAAAAGTGACCGAAATAGTATGGTAGTAGAATCACAGCATATTCAAAAGAGGAATATTTCCAGCCCCTCCACACAATCAGGTTTACATGGTAATTGATGTAACTAAAGTTTTAAATGATGCCAATCTTATATCTATACCAAAGACCCAAAAGAGCAGGTATGTATGAACCTGATGTATGAAAATAGGGCTGAAATAATTTACTATTTCATGATGTCTCTTAGCATAGGAGGAAGATTGCCAAGCATTTCGCCAGTGGATGGGTGTAAAGTTTCAGTTTGTCGCTCCATCAGTGAATTAGTAACCTCCTCTGCATCTACATGTAGTTTCGAGTTATTCATTGCCTCCATCAAACTGTTTACTCATTAAGACAGATGACGGACGGCTGTCCTTTTCCCTTGCAGCTATTTGATTATATGAGCTCCGGTTCAGAGTCAAATCAATAACCAGATTAGTTCGGCACACGCATACACACACTAACATACACTCACATAGTACCCAGGGCTGTGGAATGAATTCTTGAGTACAACGGTCAGTTGGTGTCTGTGTGATTTAGCTCTATGCCTTTGCTGCAAGGCAGACACACGCACGTACATGCACACGTACACACACTAGCAGGCTGTGTCTAAGATGCAGCTGATGGGGGAAACAGTGATTAGATTAGGAAGAGCTCTGCCTCTGCTTAGCAGCCAGGCAAGTGTTCCTGTCTGTCTCTTGTTCTCTCTGTAAGTGCTGTGCTGTAGGTTTTGTTCTTATCATATACCCCCAGGCTGTTTATAGCTTTTTAAATACCTGTTCAACAAAGCCAATATTACCACTTCCAGCCTCAAACCAGTTTTAATTAGAGCCACTACTGTGAATTATGCTGAAAATTGAGTTCAGTCAGAGGAGTTTACAAGTTTCTTATTCTGTTGGTCTCCCCTTATGGGAAGGTTACTTTTAGCAGTAAGCATGACTGTAAGGTTGTGCAAGTAAGTAATGAACATTTGGTTGGAATAGCATAACATTGCTGAATTGCTTATTTCTGACCCAAAACATGCAGGTGGGCACAGTAATAGGTATAAGGTTTGGGTAGCTGAGTGAATCTTTGTGTATTTGTGCATGATTGCATATGTTTGTTTATGTATGCACTAGTTTTTCTTAGTGTATTTTGCTAAAGATAGGAGGAAATCTCACTAAAATGGCTTGGTTGCCTGCACAGGTGCGTGGCCGTATTCACCTGCCAGCTACTTGTGGAGGTGGTGTCCTCGCTCATGACACATGGTGCTGACTCAGTTGGATCAGCCTGCTAGCTCTCCCTGCCTCGTTGTGGGTTTTTGCGGCCTCTATCCCCTGTCCCCGCCCAGCTAAAAGCAACTTCAGCTCAACACGGAAATGAGCACTGCACAGAAACATAAGCTTTTCCCCGAAATGCAACCCAGAGTAGTACAAGTCTTTGTCATCGCACTGCTGTAGGCTTTTCAGCATCGTTTACATTCTTAGGAAGAATAGTCACAGTGAGTAAAAGTAACCAAATCTTAACGTAGTCATGGCAAACATGATTTTTGTATTCTGAAAATGGATGGACACATTTTGCACCATGTTAAATGGCAGATATATCAGGGATCACAAACACAAACCTATGCTCTACCATCCATGGAAACAAGGTTATTAATTTCTGAATAAGGCCCACATGTTGGATAGATACCATCTCCACTAAAACCTTTAACCACATTTACATTTAATTAAGGATGGAAATGGAAATGTAGCGGATGAGACCATGATTTAGCCTCTTTAATCCACCAAAATGTTCTAGCTTAGGGCCTCGACAATGATCACTCCCATCCGTCACAGGGATTACAGCAGGACAGACAGTGATGCACAGCAGAGACATCTTGCTGATTTGACTGAGCTGGAAGCTGAGGTGCTGGCTGCAGTAGCTAGAAGTGGAACAAAGGCTGGGAAGCTGTTCATGGGATTTGATGCTGTTCAAGGGAAGACCGCTGTTGGGATGATGGCACTGCAATGACTTGCAGCTGAGGGCTGAGAAATAGGGGTCAAAGGCATCAAGCAAGGGACTGTTCCTGGCACAGGAGTGAAACTAGAGGAACTGTGATGAGGACCTGAGAGGCGAGGCCAGGGCTGGGGCTAAGGGACAGGGACTTGGACTGACAGGGAAGGCCAGGCCTTCAATTCCAAGGCTCGGTCCCCCGTGCTCCAGGCTTCAGCCAAACAGCTAGGCAGGTGTCCAGCTGATCTCATGCGCCCACAAGGGAGGAACTGCAGAGCACCAGTCACTGGAGCTCAACAAATTGAAGTGTCATCTCCAGAGTCAAGATGCTCACCAATTTTCTGCATGCGTTGGTGCGGAGTTGGGATTCAGCCAGTGGACAAATGGCTTCAGTTCCGCCTACAGTTTGGCTGAGCAAAGGAGACTGTTGTGTGTGTGTCTGTGTGTGTGAATGAGAATAACTGTACTGCATGTATAGAGCACTGCAGGGCCTCAAAGTCACTGTGCTTAAAGGATGCTCTTTCTGTAGAAAATATAAAATTAAAAGTAAAATATAAGTGATAGAACCAGGTAAATCTGAATAGAGTGGAACAAGTTACATCAGTCCTTTTATGAACATTTAAATACAAACTCTGGCAACATTTATGTTGGACCAGACCCTTTGGCTTTCAGAAACAAGTGATACTGAACAATACATCAGACCTTTAACATCTGAAAATAAGAGTACAGGATCATGCTGTAATTGTCTGTGAAATATAGATCTTGAGATTATATAGATCCTGTTTGACATACCCCTCAGCAATTGGCCCTATCCTATTGTCTCCTGACCTCTGACCTTACACAAGTATGCGCTGATTACCCAGGGGGTGTGAGGAAGTGTGTGGGAAAGCTGCATCGATCTCACTGGAAGACTGAAACATCACAAAAAAGAAGAGAGAGAAAAAAAAAGTCAAGCCAGAGTTAAATGAAAAATTGCTTACGTACACGTCTCGCGCGGTCTGGAACATTTATTATTCTGAGTCACACAGAGAGAAAAGAGGTGGAGGAGGATAGAAGAAGAGAAGAATCCATTTGGTAAAGTAGATGCAGATCGATGAGACTGGAGGCAGGCAGGGCAGAGTGCAACAGAGGAGGGGTGTGTGTGGGTTGGTGAGTATCTGTGATGTGTCTGTGTGTGTACTTGCGTGCATGAGGCGTCCCAGATTACTTTCCCTGATTGATCCGGCCCAGCATCCGTCTGACCTGCAGGACATTTCAGAGCTCGGAAGAGGCTGGTGGAGGTGGAGAGATGGTGAGAGAGAGATGGCCAGGAAGAAAGGGAGAGGAGCGAAAAATAAAAATCAATAGCGCAGAGAGCATTACACGGAACTTGACTGGCCGAGAAACTGAGATAGTAAAGTTGTATTAATCTCTTTGAGTCTCAGTCAGTTTGATAGGAACTCCAATGCAGTTTCACTTTGGGAGACTGAAAGAGTTTGAGTTCGCTTTGTGGTGGCAAGAAGTGGACATATAATTATCAGTATCCCTGAACTGACAATAAATTCAGAATTAGATGTTTTATGTGAGATAATTTTACCTCATCCATCCATTTCTCATTTTAAAAATCAGTCAGTACTTTAAAGAATAAAACAAGTTGCAAAAGGCATAAGGAAATGACAAATTATATAAAGCAAGATGGTGAGGCAAAGTCAGATGGTTGCATGCTGGCTCCATTTTGTAGCTGCCAGGCAGTGTGTCTATCAGTGGAGAGATCCTGCAGCATACTGTCTACTCCGCAGTCTCTACAGCCTCCATCTATCCTGGCCAAGTCAGGGTAAATTGATTGTCTAAGCTCTGTAAGAGAAGGGGGGAGGGAAGCCTGCACCAGGCCAGCAAAATAAAGTGGTAGGTTTATTGGGTAAAAGCAGAACAGAAGGGACAAATGTGAAACAGACAGGAAAGGAAGTTAAAACACCTGGGTCATCTAAATTTTGTGTTAAATTGTGCCAAAGGTGACATAGGGCAGTAGAGAAAAAAACCTGAGATAATCTTTGTGCATAATATGGAAAAACGAAAAAGACTAAAATGGATGCATGTGCAGTTAATCTTAAGAAAGCTATGTGTGGGCCTAATGTATTTTCCAGTGTTAGAGGAAAGCAAATATATATACTTCTTCCTTGCTGTAGGTGGAAAAGGCTCGTCCTATTCGACTGCAGTGCCCAGATACCACTGGCTGGGAGCCCAAGGAGACAGGAAGCACTTTTGTGGCATAAAATATTAATGGCGTTATAGAGTGTATTGATTATATAATAACTTTTCCCAGCATCTGAGCACAGACTGAAATGTATTCCCTGAATAATTGAAAATGTATCCATGAGCGGTTTTTCATCTCAATGGTTGGTGAATGTAATTGCATTGCACCCTTATTCCAGTGTTATTTGAGATTTTATCAGATGACGCATGTGTGTTCATGTGATAAACACAAGGACAATGAGAATATGAAGAAAGATGAAAGTGTGTGTGTGTGTGTGTGTGAGAGAGGTACTTTCTTTGTTTTATCGAATGGTTGAGCACTGAGTAGTATCTTCAAAATGGGCTGCAGACTTAAATGCACTTCTAAAAAATGTAATATTCCTTTTGCCAACATTATGCACCCTTCCACTATGCATTAGCTGTTGAAATTGACTCATGTACATCTGCTTGCTGCTTCTTACATTTTTATCACCACATTTGTACATGCTATGATAACACTGCATTCTCTGCTTCCTGCGGCACACCGCTCACTTTTGCACTGACATAGTATGTAAAATAAAAGCTTTGCAGAATGGGTGAAAAAGATTTTGATGTTTCACCTCTGCCTAACATTTCCTTTTTTCAGGGTAGCTATTTAACTTTACATTTAATGGGATAAGTTGTTTTAAATTGCATATAGAGGATGTCCCCCTATACCCTTTTGATGAGATGAATGCTGGTCCACTGTACTGTAATGTGGTGGTTTTAAACTCTTGGCTAATGTGGGCACATTAGCCCTTGGGGGTGTTGCTATCCCTGGCACTGCCCACTCTTGACTCTTTTAAATGATTATAAGCTTACTGGTTTTGGCACACCTGCATGACACTGACATTAACATAACTAAAAGCCTGAAAGTATTATTACATCAATTTGTCCCAGCCAGATTTGCAGACTTTTTATATTTTACACAAAAACTATTCAACAGTAAACCTTTGGTCCTCGCCATATTAAAACGAAAGGTGGCTCAACTGATTTTTTTTCTATAGATCATCCCAAAAATATCTGCGTTTTTACCACTACCAGTCAGTGAGGAAAAACTATATTTCTTGTCCTCTTTTCTACCCTGACCTCTCTGCCCCTCTGTATCTTCTTTTTCTCTTTTGAAGCTGACAGTTCACTCTCATTTAGACCTCCATTATGCATTCCTGCCTAAGTTTACAAGACACATTGACAACAGAACATGTACAGACTCTCTTTCTCCTCCCCCACCTCTGTCTCTCCCTTTCTTTGAAGTATTGGAAATGTCTTCCCCATTACTCAGCCCTTGCCTTTTCTTCCTCCTCCCATCTGATCCCTCACTCCCGCTCTTCATCTCTCTGAAGGAGTAAATGAAGGCAGAGGTCATACCTCCTCTCTTCCTCTTCTCCTGCTAAATTGGCTGTTGCAGCATCCGTAGATAGCTGCAGGCATTTAAGCCCCCTGCTCTGGAGAGCCAGTGAACAGACTTCCTGCTCATTTGTGGCATTTTCTGTCTCTTCAACCACAGGCTTGTTTACCCACAGAGAGCAAGAGGGAAACCCTCATTATAAACTCTGCCAAGGTCATTGCAGTCACCACACCAATCTGCCAGCATCAACACACATTCATTTTTATTCTTTTAGCTATGAAGGTGCTCAAATGAATAAAAAAATAAAGAAATAATATTTATACCCATATATCTGTCTTAGAAATTCCAGCTTTAGCTTTTATATCCATTATTTTATAACAAATGACAAATTAAACAGCTTAATCGGTCATACCAGCCAAACACAAAACCCCCGAACCACCTCTCTTTGTTTTAGTATGGCTGATGGGGACTGCAAAGGTGCAACTGTGTTTTTTTTAGTGAGCTGCCATTTTCCCAACATCCTCAACCCCTCCACTCCCCAAGTCCCACCACAACCCTAACCTTGTAAAGTGAGTGTATGATGTTGACGGTGGGCTGTACATCCCTCCCTCCCTGTGCTCCGCTCCATAGGGGTCGACAGAGACACAGTGGCGTCAGGCAGAGCTCCCACAGCTCCAGGGCTGGGCAGAGAAGGGATTGCTGACACAGCCAAAGATGGTAAGGAGACTACTGCTGCCAAATGGATGGCCCGGCCATTTTACACACCCATGAAGTAATATGATCTGATGTTGTACTGTGTTCACATAAATGCGCACTGGTTGGTGATGCTGCTGACTGAGACAGTTGGAACTGGAGCAGAGATTGATGGATGGGGCAATAGACAGAGGGCAGCAAGAAAGACTGGGGTTGCAAGGGTAGAGGAAGCTGTGCAAAGATGAGTGAAAAGCATTTTCAGCTGCTGACATGTTCATCTTATATATATATATATTAAGAAGCCACTAACAAGTGTTGCACTTTGATGTCTCATATTTTCTGAGTTTATATGTAAACTTTTATGTTTTAGAACTTAAAAATAGTATTTAACATTTCATGATATGCAAAGCTGCAACTGTGGGCAGTTCTAAATTCTAAAAGACATCTGCTTTCCCAAAATTTGCTCAATGTTACATACAGCTTTTTGATTTTATTTTCTCTCTTTTTTATCAAGGAGTCGAGCAGCCGTTCAAAGTTAAAATGATACATCCCTCCCCATGCACTTTTGCTCTAACTAACTGATGACTATAGCATCACTGGTTTAGTCAAGATAATCTATTAGCTAATCTATGCCAGTTTTAAGAACAACCATCAGGTATTGATATTTTTCAACTTACAACGGCAACAGTTTATGTAACATTTTATCCAACGGTCTCTCACATTCGTTTCATATGTTTTCAGCAGCTGTACACAGTTTAGATGTATTACTCTTAGCCAAAAGCACTGTGCTGGCTCTGCCTCCTACACAAGTAGCACGATAACTTGTGAATAAAAAGAAGCTGCATCTTGATTCTGAGAGCCTAAGAGTGTTGGCTGTGTGTTGTACCCAGTCAGCAGGACATGCAGTGAGTTCTGTTCTCAGCACTAGGCTCCACAGTGGGAGAGCAGGGACAGCCAGAGTGTTCACAACCAACATGAAGTGGACTGCTGAGCAGCACAAATGCTGGTGGGCAGGGACAAGGAGAGGAATATAATTGGCTACTGGTACTCGGCAGGTCCCTGTTAATTAGAGGCAGCCATTTTGGTGTATAAAACTCCTCAGAAAACGTCCCATGGAGTTGAAAGTCTCTCTGACAGAATGGAGCCCAGCAGGGAATGTAAACAGATTTAATAAGGCTCTCTCCAATCAACTCTGTTATGGCTAGATACCATTCTCTCCTTCCTCTTCAGTCTCCCTCTCTCTCTCCCCCGTCTTTCTCAGTCTGTCTCGGTATCTCTGTTGTGGTAGAGTGGTGAGTGAGTAGGGAAGGATACTGTCAAAAGAACAATTTGCATGCAGCTCTCATCTTGAGAGCTTTTAGACATCTCCCTGTCTGTTTGTTTTCTGCTGTGGGCTTGAGCCATTGTTCTCTCTCTGTATGTGTGATTGTGTGTGCCTTTGAGCGCGTGCCTCTTTCACTCACTGCAGATGCCACAGACTGTGAATACATGAAAGTGTGTGCTCGCGCCTATGTGTGTGTGTTTAAAATAAGAAGATGGAAGCAGATTTAAGGCTGACATGTTTTTGGTGCTGCTACTAAACACTAGATAGAAGTAAAGAAGAATACTGAATAATAAGAAACAAAGCCTAATTTTAAAGGTCAGGGAAGAGACGTTTTAACCCATTTAAGCAGCTATATCCTATCCCATAAGATTGTTGGTATAGTTAGTAGGCTGTACAAATAATCACAGTTTTATATATTAGGATAAAAACCAAAGGTTCATTGTACTGTAGCTGTTCTCAACTCCTCATTAAAATGTACTGTTGACTTTTCTAGGTCATCTGTTTTGAATTCACTTTACTTACCAATTCAGTCTCCAAATGAGCTCACATTTGTCTGTGCTTAATCATAATACTATATTACATTGTTATAACAAAATATAAATATTGTTTAATCGATATTATTGTTAACACATTAGTGGTGGTTGTACGGTAACTAAAGAGTTAATCGTTTCGTCTGCCATTTCGTTTATTACCACATGTAGATAGATAAAAGTAAAGTGATTAAAGCCAAGAAGTACACGCATTGTAAACTATTTCTGGACAAACTGGGAAATTTTTAAATTCTGCTTTGAGATATATTATTAGAACACAGGTCTGGTCTTTTGATAATCCAGAAATAGAGTGAAATACGACTTGAGTGTCGTTTCTCCTTTGCTAATACTAGCCCTGCTTCCAAGTGCAGCCTGTCTGTGTGCACTTAAGAATAGTTAAAAATAGACTGGAAGCTGAATAGTTTAGCAGGGGAAAGAAGAGATCTGAGTGATGACTTTAAAAATTTGATTGAATGAGATTAAAGAATATTTGCATCTTAATTTGGGTTTCAGCATGTTAGGTCATTGCAGTGCTTTTGCCCAAATGTGATAGGCCCAACATGATTTCAAGGATCTTGCAATAGATTTCATGACTCTTTATGCAGGATCAACGTCATTATTGTTACTGAAAGTAAAACATTGAAGTGCATACATGTGAAACAGGATCAAGAGGAATTCGTCATCATCGTTCATCATCTTTTTTCTACCTTCCCAGCATTTAGTGATGCAGATTATACTTTTTTTATGCAGATTTATAGATAAATTCCCATTCCATGTTGTTGGAAAATTCACTCAGAATGAGCGTTTGATAAATGTAAGTGTGCTCTGTTAGAAAAGCAAAGTGCAATACCTCCTCCTTCAGCTCTATTCTTCTCACCTTTTTCCCTGTTTTCTCACACTTACACCAAGCTCACAGTTCCTCTTTGAACACTTTGATCCTGAGATGCTCTGCAAAACCAGATTTGAAAATACAAACTTCTCTCTGTCACAGCAGCAGCATCAACAGTCAGATCGCTAGCTGAAGGGCTGCCCCTGTTGCTGCCCCCTCCCACAAACCTCAGCAGCTATCAGAGAACATTGTAGAGAGGCCTTACCGCCATCATGAATATTAAGTTGTTTACCCTCTCTGTGTCTACCGTTTGTTTTATTTCTCAATGTTTAGATATGTAAAATGTAGTGTGTACACTGTTTTCGCTACATATTTAGTTTTTGACTCTGTGCAAGGGTTTACTTATGTTTTGAATAAATGTTGATCATGCAGTTTAAATACTTGGTGACAGCATTACTGCTCACACATATGCCTTTCTTCATTGATCAAGACGGTCAGATTTTTTTAGGTATGAAAGACTATTAATTAAATATCTTATAACTCAAGCTACTTTATCACATTGATATACTGTATATATTAACCATATTACTGTCAGTTATAAAGGCAAGAATCTGAGGCAGAAAGTATAGTAGTCATGTGGAAAAAGTAAGTGCATCCCATGTAAATTGTTGGCTAACTCTTCTTTAAAATGATCTGTTAGTGAAGGTCATATGCTGGAACACATGACGCATAAAACTGACATTTTGTCATGTTCATATTTTAAGACGGTAAACACATCAGTCACATGGAGAAAGTAAGGAAATTTATCACACATCTGCTGCCTCGGGGATTGGACAGCAGATGTGTCATTGATCCAAATATGAATCACATCAGATCTAAGAGGACTTTAGGATAAAGTGAGGCCACCTGTCCGAAACTTGAAATTGAACTGGAAGTGGACCTTCCAACAGGATAATAATAATAAACAGACTAGCAAATCCAGCAAATCAAAATAGTTATATAGGGTTATAAAATAGCAAGAAAAAAACCCAACTCAGATTTAAATCTTACTGAAATAGTGTGGAGGGATTTCAAACATGAGGAATGTGTGGGGAGAAAAAACCCACATATTCTGCAACTGAAGGGATTTTTCATGTAAGAGCAGTCCCAAATTTCAGTAAGCTGATGTCAGAGACTTGCGGACAATTATATTTAAAAAATATTTATGATAATACTAACTGCAGAGGCAGAGAGAATCAAGTCTTTACTTGAGAAAAAGCCAACAATGGCTCTAGGATGCACTGTACTTTGGTGCATGATTGTACTATGTTCATGAAGCTTGTTTAAAACACTTAACAGGCTTTAAAAGCCTTTTCATTGAGACTTTTGATCTAACTTGATGCAGCAAAAATAATCCTTTTAGAAAATAACTTTTTTGTCTTCTAAGCCTTACTATGTATACAGTGTTCCAATCAGCTTAATACTGTGGAGAACATTTTGCTAATGAGAGCCATATCTCTTTTTCTCCTCCTACCCTTTCTCTCTGTGGTTCCTCTCCTGGCCTTTCCTTTTACCTCCTCCTCTTTGCCCTTCTCTAGATCATCAGTAACATGGAGGCTCCAGTGACAAATGGCCCCAGTGGAGGAGGAACCACTGCCAATGGGCCAACCACCAACAGTCGTGGCTGCCCCTCACCCATGCAGACTGGCCCAACAAACGACGACAGCAAGACAAACCTCATTGTTAACTACCTGCCCCAGAACATGACCCAGGAAGAGTTCCGCAGCCTGTTTGGTAGCATTGGCGAGATCGAATCCTGCAAGCTGGTTCGCGATAAGATCACAGGTACAAAATTGAGACTTGCTTGTGTTACATTGGGATACTGCTGGTCATGCTTCCCAAACTGTTCAGAAACTAAGAAAATATTCTGCTAGACCACCATGTAATTTAATGTATATTCAGAGGGTCGTAAGAGTGGGTTTCACCAACGCGTTCAATATGATATATTCAAGTAAAAATCAGCAGAAAATCAGGACATGATGCAATTTAATGAGTGTGTTGATAAGGACATAATAAAGACATATCTTGGTTATTAAAGGGAAAAAAGGAATGCCTTTTTTTGGTAGCACATGTAAATATAATTTCAGATGGCCCCTTATACCATTTTGGAGAAATGTGAACATGCTAGCTGTAGGTGGAAGAAAACTGAATGCTGCTGCATGTGTACATCTTATGTAGGTTTCTGAATACTGCTGGCTACCTGTGCTGGTGACTCCTCAGCCAAGTGATCCCAAGTGAATTGTAATACAAACATTGGCAACAGCGAAGGCGTCTAAAATTCAGAACTTTTCAAGTCTGAAGTAGTCAGGTTACAGGATGCAAGTCTCCCAACATCTGTCAGGTTAAATTAATTTAAAGTATCAGGAACGTGTGGTTACAGGTAGTGAAATTGTAGGTCGTTCCATGTAAGCATCACTGACATGCAAATGGCATGCTGTAATCAGTAACAGGGATAATATATTTATCATGCACATATACAGGTATATGCATAACCAGGTAAATGTCAGATTTTGAATATGCATGTTTAAAACTAGGATAAGCCTCATAAAGGGCATATTCATGTCCGTATAAACACACTCGAGGTTTGGCCAAAGGAAAGTGGAAACACGAGGTGAGTCGCTACACTCCAATTGAGCTGAAAAGGCTTTGCTTTCTATTCTGACAATTTAAACTGATCTGATCCCGATGGGATGTTAAAAGCAGGATGCTTTAGTGAAAAAGATGTCCAGTGTCACAGGTCACACGATATAACACTATGTACACAACTGTAAATTCTCAACACACCCCATACTTTCACGTTGTCTAAGTTTTCCTTTATGCCGTTTAATCTTTCTTCATATTTGTTATTGTCAGGAAACTGTGACAATAATAGTAGTTGTTAAGAAAGACAAACATTACAAGGCTTACATCACTGCTCACACAAAGGTGACACAAAGATCAAAGGCAGGTGAAGAAGCAACAGTCAGCTGTGTCTTGAATGTACACACCTGTAAGAAATCAAATATGACATGAACACTTTAGACTTGTACACAAGCCTACAGTCCAACATCATTCGAAATAACTCAACTATTTGAGAGAATGCGTTGGCTATAAGGAGAAATCCATCTTTGCCCTCTGTGTGTGTTCAAGCACGGCGAATCAGCATTGCAGCAAAGTGCCACATGTTCTCCAGAGGTGTTTAAATTAAGCAGCACTTTGCGGTGCTAATCACGGCTGTAATCTGGGCGTAGTGGCTGTGTGGGTGGCCGTACAGCAGATGGATCGGGGGGGCCGGGGTGGTGGAGCTCTGTGATAATGCTCCATAATGGCTTTCGTTTTAGATCCTACTTACTGACACTCTTCTCCTGATAATCTCATTAAAGAGCACTAGGCAGGCAGTCGAGATCACCAAGCCATTCTCGGATAGCAAGCAGGCAGGCAAGGGGAAGGGAGTAAACACACACATACACAGATATATATGCGAATATAATCATAGAATTAGACTCCCTGTAACAGATTAAGTACAACTAAAAGGCCAATTGAAATGACAGTTTTGACTGTGAACCAGAGATGGCCGCTGACCTAACCATCACTGCTTCCTTCTATTCGCCTGTTCTTTGAAGTATGATTCCTCTTTAGGACCATCTTCCTCTTCTGCTGTAATGGGCCACAAAATGGAGCCTGAGAGTCAGATACTCCAGGATAATGGAGGATGGTGTGTACAAAAATAATGCTGGGATACCACAAGCTGTCATCATCGCTATCACCATATTCTCTCTCCACCTGATTTTCCCCTTAAGTGTGATTTTCCAAGCAGCAGCGAGGAACCAAGCTAACAACAGATATTTGCAGAGAGTTTAAAAACGAACCAAATTGCTGTAAACCTACTCGGGGCCTAAATGGGGACTGTGAGAGAGGTAGAAGTGTTTGTTTGCTCACTTCTAAACCATTTACTGTGCTTCTCTGCTCTGCGGTACAATGTCTGTCTGATGACTTAGCAACAACGCAAAAGTTATAAATAAATCCTGCCCTCCCTTCATATCCCCCGTGGTGGATGCCTGTTTTGCTCTCCCATGGGTGCAATTTTCATGTGCAAACTTTTAGGCTAACAAAGTACAGATCCCTTCCAGCAGGGAATGCCAAGAGGCTTCATGCTCTCTAACAGTCATCCAAATCATTAACAGACTAAGCCAGGTTTGTGAGAGGGAGGATGGAAGAGTTAAGAGACCACTTTTTTTAGGTTTATGTACACCTGTACCTTTTCTCGTCTGTCATAAATATATAAAGAAAGATCAACTTCTGACATTTAGACATCTTTTTTTCTGATTTCGGATTTCTGAGTAAAGTCAAGACAGAGTGAGCAAAAGATCTTTTTTACTGTGTTTAAATTTCAGACTGAAACTTGAGAATAGTTTGTCTTGATGAGAGTTCGGGCCTTGCTGCCTTTATATTCTAATACTCAGTATGTAGAGCATGAACATGAGTCTAGAACAAAGTGTAAGAATTTAAATAAATTCACAGAATTATTCAAAAATGCACTTGGATAATAGTTTCAATATTTAATCCTTACAAGATTGAAATATTCCTCCAGTGTATTTGGTGTTCATACCACAAGTAAGAGTGGTTAGATTCCTTGGTACATTTGTGTCAGCTTTATTATTTCAAATTCACTTTCAGCAAACATTCCTCAGCAAAAGTGCTGCACTGGGTGAAAAACGATAGTTTTGGAATAAAAGTAAGAAAATGTTAAAAAATCAACCCCTTCAAGGATAGGCCCAGTTGGTTAAGTATAGATTAAACAAAATATTAAGACTGTCCTGATTATTGATGGAAACCTCCAGTATTGGTTGGCAGTCCAAAGGGAATCCTAGGCACTCTGATTTTAAATATAAAAATCCTTTTATTAATTAGCGGATAAACCAATGCTTTTATACTCAGAGTCTTCATCTGGCTATAAGGTATTAAGACCTTGTACTATAATTCATGGATAAGTCAGTCTTGATCGGGCTGTAAAGCTTGTAGCCTGATGAGGACTGACTTATCCATGAATTAATAAACAATTTTTTTAAAAGTCAGATAGCCTCAAATTTTTTTCTGGACTCTCAACCAGTACTAAGGATTTCCATAAATAATAATTGGGCCAGTCTTTTTTTGGCTTCATTTTTACTTGATTCATCAGCATTTGTGTCATTGCATCTCTGCTTCCCACCAGTGTTTGCATTTGGACTAACCTGTGAGTGCTTGCTGACAAGGTGTGAGCACTTGAACCTCTCAGAGGTATGAGACAGACAGGTCCTCAGCGTCACCTCAGCTTCCTGCGGACTTGCTCCTGTCAGCTCCAATGACGGCAGGATGGCGTGAGGCTCAGGCGAGCGCGGGCAGGCGTAGACACTTCAGCTCCGTCTGTCACCCCGGCTGACTTCAGCTGGTAGAAAAGCCACCTCTGGGTGTCTTTGTTGCTCCCCATACGGCTGCATGCTTGCCTACCTACCTGCTTGCTTGCCTGCTTGCACAACTACCTCTGCCTGGTGCTCTCATAACACGCCAGGGACATGCAGGTTAATCTTTTATTTAAGTCTAGTTTACACGCACCTAGCTGCCCACACATACACTTGCCCCCCGGCTTCCACCTGTAAATGTCCTGTCTGCCTGTGTGCTCTTGAAGATATATCATCCGTTGTGTTCCTGTCATGGTTAATTGTGTATAGTAGAAACGTATAGAAATGCTTGCATCACATCCACAATGGCTTTCAGACTCTGCACTATAAATGTTTCCACTTTTTCTTTTTAGTTAAGCTGTAAATTCACCACCTGAACACTCACATTTTGTGCAGATCCAAATGTTGCCTTCTTAGACGTAAGAAAAATAACACACAAGCCTTTATGGATAGCTTGGAAAGATCCAATGTGGGCCTTGCTACACACTGAGTCAGCACTCCTGAACATCTACACGTGGCCATACTCACAAGGATACACACACAGAGAAATGGAATTGACTGATCCTTGTCAGTAAGTCATTGTTCTGGATCATTTTTCTGCATCAGCTGCATTTCTGGCGGAGAAATGAATGCATTTGTTTTCATAATGACATGGAGGAGAAGAAAATAGCTTTTCATGCTGGAACAAGAATTGATTGTATTAGGGAGGGGATTAGGGTTTGGGGGGTTATACTTTTATGGGCAACTGTTTTTTGCATTCTCATATTGTGCCAATTATTACTCTAGCCAAGAGCTCAGTGGCTTTATTTTGTGGAGACAGATTAAATCTTTTACTTTTACTTTCAATAGTTGTTGGCCCTGTTCTGGCTGCCTGTGGTACCTTTTTTTCCCCATGTGGTCACAGAATTTGTCAGGTTTTAGCAGTAAACCTCTCACCTTTAATACCTTTCTTTGTGTTTGTGCAGATGAAATAATTTTTTCTCTCTACATCACACCCCACGAAGATATCCCAAAAGCACACTGAATCAAGGTTTTTTGCACGCACCACTCTAGTCACCTTCCATGTGTTGGTTTTATACATGGAATCGGGGGAGCTGATGCAAATCATAGTGACAATGTAGCAAGCCAAGCAGATGTTGGCTATGAAAAATAGATGGACTGTGATGTCAGATGTGGAGTAGTTCAAGCTGGAGCACCTCTGACAGACAGCAGCTTGAGAACTACGTAAAAACCTGCAGTGAACTCAATTCTTACATAAGGATGGGTACGTTTTATGAACTGTAGTTACAAAAAAAACACTTAAGGTTAGTTGGATTCAGCTTGCTTTGTATGCAGAAGCCAGGGAGTGCACTTCCATTAGTTACATTGTCATTCAGTTACTGTTATGGAACTTCAAGTGCACCTAAGAGTATAGCAAACATAAAACACATGTCTAACCATGATCTGCAAGGACAGATTGGTTGAACTTGCACAAGGGGGCAAACCAGATATTCACTGTATAAACCACAGGTTATAGATTTAAATATATACATTTATGACATGCTCAGGAGCAAAGCTAATTGTTTTCATACTTCAGTTTTCAAGCCAAGCTATTTTTCACATCATTACTAGAGTGATGGGAACAAAGCATCCTTTTATTCCTTTGTTTACCATATGGTGAGATGCATTTATACCTTCCTAAAAACCTAAATCACACAAGTGCAGTTTATCTGTGTGGTGACAAACCATTAAATACTTTTCAAATCCTTACTGAAATCATGTTGTGGGAGATCTGGTGTAGTGTTTATATCCCACATGCAGGCTTCATTTATCAGAACCTGAAATGGGCTGAAGGCTGAAGAAACAAAGCTGACAAGGAAAGAGATGAAAAAAGGATATGACATCTCCAAAGCCAGGTATTAAGAGAGCTGCCAGGCTCAGAGGTGCATACACAGGCAGACAGACATTAAAGTTTCAGAGTCCCAGGTCCCAGAATGTCCTGTCTCTCTTAGCACCCTCCCCACTTCAATCTCCTCCCGCCCCCTTGCTTGGGACCCAGAAGTGGACGTCCTGACCTTGCCTGGCTGCACCACTCCTCTTGTGACCCTTATGTTAGACAGCCTCTGTCCCTTCTCATTTCAATTTGAGCGCCCTTTACATGGAACAAAGAGGTTGTGACCGTCCCTTGTGTCGGCTTCAGATCCAGAGGCTGAATGTGCCTCAGGGCTGGTTAACCTGCCCTCCAGTCCTCCATTCTAGAGTGTACTGTACCTAGCCAGACAATCTTTTTGTCCCAGTATTTGTGCCACAGAGCTGTTGGTACAGTGTTACTCTGTTCAATATCAGAAAGAGTCCAAGCAGGTGCAGCAGGGTAGGCTCTGCAATCCTGACGTAACAGGGTTATCCAAGTCTTAAAGGGGGCTTCTCGTCTTCTATTTCTCAGCTGTGTAGCTAGCCAACCAGCCCACACACTGCAGGCTTCAGTCCATTGGCCCCAAGGCTCAGGGAGCCACCATGAGGGGGTGGTTTACTTGTGTGTATGTGTGTGTATGCGTGTTTGTCCCTGAGTTTCTATGTGGGCAAGATTGTGTCTGTCTGTGTGTGTGTGTGTGTGTGTGTGTGTGTGTGTGGTGTGGTGTGTTGGTGTAAGCAGGGCCTTGGGAGCTAAGAGTGGGAGCTTCCTGACTGCAACAGTGGCTGCTACCTTGGCAACCCAGGAGGGAAAGATGTGTTGAATGAGTGAGTGGGAGAGGGATCTACAGTAGGTACGTGTGTGCGGGGGACGTGGCTCTGTTTATGAATTTAGTTATTTAAATTGGCTGGTGCCACATGATATACTCTTACTGTACTGCTCTAAGGCACTGTAGTCGTTTGTTCCCTTTGTGATTATTCTTTTGCATACTCCTCCCCATGCCCTCTGCAGCTGAGAGTCTTTAAGGTAACTGAAGTGTATTTTGACATGAAGCTGGTGACAGGGCACCTTTTCAAATGTTGGGGAATGCTGGCTTATCAAAAATAGCACTACCTCAAGTTGCTGCAGCAGCAAGGGTCAAAACGTCAGGGATGGGAGAGGATGCAAGCAGTGAATGTGACACATTTAGTTTGACAAATTGAAATGTTTTTTTCTTCTTTTGGCCTCATCTTAAAATGTTGCTAAATTTAAGACTGACCGAACAGATTTGCCAGTTTCTGGGGAGAGCGAGCTGGTCCTCTCAAGGTGTGTTATCATCATAGCTCTGATGATTCCTGCACACTGCAAATCCCCCTTACTCTTTTTGATTCTTATGTCCTCCCATGACTTAGCTGCAGACAGCGTGTGGAACTGTGGGAACAAATGAAAATGTTTTATGGAGAGGCTTTAAAGGTCCCTTCACATAAATGCAGTAATATCATTATTAGATTTTTGGTTTCTATTACACAGCCTCAAATTCACACTGTGATTTTTCCCTTTTTGGATGGCATGTAATGCACAAAGTTCCCATTTTCATGGAAACACATAAACTACAAAAGAACAGAAGACAAAAATAAAAAAGAAACAGAATTTGAGCATTTTGGCACTACAAATTGCCTCTGCTCCAGCTTATATCTGTTTTGACAATGTGGTGTCAGCAGTTCAAATGAACTTTTTGATTAATAACTGCACTATTCTGAGGAATATTATAAGGAACAATAGATTGCAGGTATACTGTGAAATAGAAAGTTCTTACAGCTATGTGTTGCATTTGGTAGCATCCACTTCAGATCAAAGAGTCTATAGTGCGTTTGGCGGGCCTTGCCTGATGATAGCAGCAGATGATGATGAAGATGCTTTCATGTCTGCAGTACAGGGCTCTTAGTCACATAATACAACAAAAGGCACACAATAATAACAGGAGTTTGTTACTATGTGTATCTTGCAGCAAATAATTGTGCACCATACTGTTCATCTTGCAATGTCAAATGTGAATAGCTCCTTATCTAACTCGATTATATACCTGTACATTCAGTGTAGCATCTACTTGTCTTTTGTTTGTGCCTATTATACACTGTATCTAGGTACTTATATGTAATTTTGCATAGGTAGCATGCTTTTACACTTGCATCTTCTGGTGTGTAGGTATGTATGTACACAGAAAGGGGGAAAGGAAAGGTGAAATTACATAGTGGTGCCAGCAGGCAGGACACCCGCTCGAAGCACACTCATTTTCTCATCTCACACATTGGGCAACCTGCTGCTCCTCAGGAAACAAATAATGGCTTAGTCATAACTCCTCGCCAACACACCAAAGAGCTCCTCACTAGAAATAGCAGTGATTTTAACACTGAAAAACATGCCCACCTTCCTATACAATTTATGTCAGATTGCACAAAAGGTCTACCAAAAGAGTGGAGGTGGGTTCAAATTAGCCCCCACTTCTTCACTTTCCCATCCCGTGTGGTTAGCCTGTTTGTGAAAGCGGACATGTGGCACAAAATGATAAAGCACTGCAGTGGTACCTAAGCCTATAGAAAGTGTAATGACAGCTTTTGGCAAATGCACAAGTAATACCTTTAACAGCCTAGATTCCTAGATTTTATATATTACACATGCTCTATTTCGGGACTTGCCATTATTAAATTTACATAATTTTTTATTAAGAAGCCTCTTTTCATTGCTGCCAAGCATTTTCTTAAGTCATTACAACTGCTGTAGAATTTGCTCAAATGGCAATGTGAGCAGCTGACAAATCAAAGGCAAGTGAATATCTTACCTCATTAAAAGGCCATTATGAAGACCAATGTATCATTTAGGTTCTTGGTTTTAATTGACAATTAAAATATATAAGTCAATGTATCTATTAAGGAAATTGATCAACAGAAGGCAGATTTTCCTGTTAGCTACAACCACATTGGAGGCTATTTATCATGCCATTTTAATAGCTTCTCTATATTGCCTTGGATACAGGGATTATGGAATTTTCCTCTTAATGTAAAAATACCAATAGGAAGTCTATGTCTATCAAATATCTCTTAGGTTTTCAGACTGTTCTCTGGCAGTTGTTTTAAGAGAATAATTCCAATGTTATTCTAAACTGTTCAACAGCATTTTCATAACATTAAGTGGAATTTTTATATCTTTATTGCTGTTTAGCAGCAGTGAAGTAACTTTGACTGACATAACAATGAACATGACTTTTACAGTAAACTTAATCTATACCAATACTGAAATATGTGGCCAAAGATTTAGAAAAAAATTGTCTTTGTTTTTGGTTTACTTTGCTGTGATATTTTTTTGTGGTTTAACCATCTTAAACCAATCTGAGCTGACCTTGCGTTCCAGTAAGACACCCTACTAAGTTAATCAGCGCTGAGACATTTTAAATATCAGAACTGTGCTTAACCACAGTGCATTGAGCCAGAACTGTGATGGTGCCATCCAGATGTAAGCAGCACGCAGTGCTGATCCTGCTGAGCAGTTTTGAGGTGTACACGAGAGGTGCCGCGACAGGCTGAAGCCAGCTTCATGGTGTGTTGTTTCTGCATGTGTATTGCATATATTGTATGATTCTGTATGCATATGCATGATGCAGGATAAGTAATGTTTTTAATCTTTCCAGTGCTAGCATTCCCTGAAAAACTAAGGAAATATAATATCCTCTTTCAGCAATGACGCAGTTACTCGCTAGCCACCCTCCACTCCACTCATCACTGTCCTGCTGTGAGGACGTACTTTACTACCTGTGTTTGTTTGTGGTGATTGAGTGATTATATGTTTAGGTGCATGTGTGTGCAGTGGCATTGCATCTTCTGCCCATCCGTGCAAATTCCAGGCAGTCTGCTGGTAGCTCCCTGCTGTTCGTTGCTCCTTAGCAATCTGGAAATGGTGGGTGGAATCCCCTCCTGGAGCTGTTCTGATGCTGCAGGCAGATGTCTCCCTCTGTCTACCCTCATCTCCTTGCTCACCTGGGGAATGATGCCAGCCAGTGAGCCTCGTTCCCACCCTCTTCCTTCCGGCCCTGGAGGCCCTCAGCCCTGCCAAAGAAGGAGTGAAGACGCGAGTGGGGGCGGGAAGATATGCCAACACCAGCCTGAGCTCCCCATGTATACAACATACACACCCAATTAAAATGCAAACACACACAAATATAATTTACATATAGTAGCAGTTGCTGAAAACCACAGTCATCAGAGCTGTAATCAAATAGAGTGGTGTGTTTGTTGTAACAGTGTAATCCATTACTGACTGACACGTGTGCATACCTGCATTTCCATACCAACATGTGGCCACACATGCTCACACACACACAGACACTTCCTACACTGTGACTACCCTCCTTACAGCAATAGCTTCCATGCCTGCCAGTTTGGCCCCATTTGTCAGACTGGATGACTCAAACAGCCAGCCCATCTCAATGGCCCTGCATGAGTGCTCTTTGCCAGCACCTTGTGGTGGCTGTGCTTGTCGAACCTCAACATTTCTTGTTGAAGATGAGGAAGAGGGGTGAGGAAGGTGCTGGGAAAGTGAGTAAGAGAGGTAGCAAGCACCATAGAAGAGTGTTCTTCGTAGAAGGCACTTAACTGTACCCATCTGGAATTTCAGCGTAAATTGAATTGATGCACCCATGAGCAGTCATTATTTGACACACTACAGGGTTATTTAGAATACAGTTTATGGGCAATTTTGGTATGTTTTATTTTAGTTCATTCAGTTAATTACTTTTTACCAAATATTTTCTTTCACTTCATTATGCACGGTCTCTTGTGTACACTATTTAATAAAACATTAGAAGCCACAAAAATAATTTTCGAGCTATGTTTAGTTTTCTTAACTTGCCACCTGATGTCAGCTGAGAATCAAAGAGGAAGAAGAGAGTGAAAAGAGGATGGTTAGTTATAAATAGCAGTAGTCTCCCCAGGATGGCAGGTTTTTAATTAACAATAGAGTGTCTGATAATCCACAGTTAATCCAGAGGAGAAGAGGGAGGAGAGGAGAGAAGAAGAGAAAATCATCAGCTGTTTGATGTTAGGACTACAAGTCCCTCCTGGCCCTTACACTGCTTGCTTCTGAGCTGTTCTGCGCTGTGATATCCATAGCCCAAATGTATTTATTTTGTGAAACAGCCATGCTCCATATTTTGTGATTCACTTTGTCTCTGACTAACCGCTGTCTGTTCCCATTAGCATGAATATGTGCATGCTGCTCTTCTTAAACTGCCTGGGATTCTTTGTGCTTGTGTGTGTTGTTAGTGGATAGGAGCTGTTTGCTGAAAACTAGCCGACTGAACGCCCTGATGGCTCGAGGCGTCCGCTTAAAGTCCTAAGCGTGTTGAAAAGCTTGATCTGTTGGGGAAACACTGGGAGATGTCAGGCCTGCTTCACTCTCAAAGGGAGTCTGCTGTCTAAGACACTTTGAGCTTAGAGGGAAGTGGGGGTGGTATTTTTCCTCTCTTTTTACACAACTGAAAAGACAGTAACAAATATGTTGTTTGTATCTACTATGATACTTTATTTGCTGGGGCTGAGTTTCACTGTCATAATTCAGAGAGAATTTGAGTAACATTATATTTTAGGCATTTACTAGTTGACACTTAAATTTTGAGTAACTTCAAATAGACGCTTCAGTACTGTAAATTCCCTCGAGCTCAAGAACACTAGTACAATAAAAAACATAATAATGAGAAGTGCAACGATAAGAGTCTAGACACATCAAGTAAGACTACTTTGACATGAAATAACAGATAGGTGTTTATCAATGTATGTTGTTTTTTTTGTTTTTTTCTTGTTTATTTGTTTGCTGGGGGCACTATTACACCAAGATTAACAATGCTGTCATTTGCTAATCTTTTTAAGTATTGAATAGCTATATGAAATGGTCCCTGTATGTCCCCAGTATATGTTCCCAGTGTATAGACCTGGAAAGACAATGTCTCATTCATTAAATGTTTTAGAGTACAAATCTGAACAGTCGTTGCAACAAAGCAGCCTTCACATGACACATGGTTGACAAAAGTCACACCAAGACTCTTAGTGCTCCGGGCCGGAGTCACTCTGATCTTGTCAGCAGTAATGATGATACATGAATGTTGTGAAGGATTTTCCAGGCAAAGATGTGTGGTGTGGTGTCTGCAGATTGGCGCAAGGATTTAATTTCATTTTTTTTGTATTTTTTTTTTTTTTGTTTGTTTGTTTTAGGAGACACGCTGGAACAGGCTAGTGGTGGTCACAATAAGAGTGTTTTGTTTTTTTTTACTGAACAGTCAAACTAAAGCTTTTTTTTTTTTTTTTTTTTTTTTTTTAAATCCTAATTTT
>VUQI01061024.1:58249-96760 GCA_015106735.1 Paratilapia polleni
GTGTGTTCCAGAAAACAATGCCCACAAATAATTGTTGTGACTAAGAATTACTAATCAATTTAAAACTATAGCCTTTTATAAACTGTAATTTCTTGCACATTGTAGTAAAAAAGAAATAACTCAGAACTAAAAACATGGCAAAATTGCTAACACTTCAACTAATGCTTTTTTTTTATTATTCTTTATGCACCTGCTTAATACCTTTTCAATTAAATGATCAATCTACCGACTCCAACTTGTTATAATCACAGTTGTCTAGAGCCTATTATGACATCCTTAAATTGCTTTCTCTGTCCAACTAATGTTGAAAACTGCCACAAGGACCCCATTCTCGGTTACAAATGATTGTTAAGTTAGTGCAGTCACAATGTTAGCAATGCGACCTGTGATGGGTGTTTACAGTCACCATCTTAGGTAATAATTTTACATTCAATCTCAATTCTCATATGAATGTGTCTGGGGGTTTGTTATAATGGGAGGTTTATTTACATATCCTGTCTTATAATCTGATTGTATCCCTTTTTCCTTTTTTTTTTTTTTTTTTTTTTTTTTTTTAAATTTAATTTTTTTTTTTTTTTTTTTTTGGTCATACTACTCCTAATTTTTAAAACATGGCACAAAGCTGCAAGTATGCAACCCTATTTCCAAAAAAGAATTTAAATGTTAAATTGAAAACGGCAATGAATTACAAATCCATTAAACCCTATAATTTATTAATCAGTTTGGGCAACTGTGTAACATGACCTCTTCTTTAGAAGACCAGTCATGGTTTTGAAAGTATAATGTTTTCCCATTCTTGCTTGTTGTAGGATTTTAGTTGTTCAACAGCTCAGAGTCTCCTCTGTCTTATTTTTTTTGTTTTATAATGTGTCAGATGTGGGTTTGAGTATGGGTGATGGGTCTGGACTGCAGACCAGTTTAGCACCTGAAGTCGTCTACAGACCCATGGCATTAACATGATCACCGTGTGGTTTGGCATTGTCTTGCTGAAATAAGAAAGACTTTACCTGAAACATAAACATCTGGATTGTGTGGAATGAAAATAACATTTTAAAAATACTTCTTTTCTTCTTTTTGACATTTCAGGACAAAGTCTGGGCTACGGCTTTGTCAACTACATTGATCCAAAGGATGCAGAGAAAGCCATCAACACGTTAAATGGACTCAGACTTCAGACCAAAACAATCAAGGTAAATTACATGTATGGCTATGAGAAAAGTGTTTGAAAAAAATGCAATCATTTAAAGTTGTTGAGGTCATATTAAACTTAAATTATAAGACTGTCTTCTAAATTCTGAGAGCCCTTTTAGATAGTGATGCTGTTAGTGAATATGCTGGAGGGTGAGATGGGATTAACATCAATGAGCCTCAGAAATAAAAAGACCATCTAAATCAAAGAGACACATTAAAAAAAGGTTGTGACTATGGTTGATATGCTAATTGCTTTTTAAATGTCAAAATGTAAAGGTGAAATTATATAGATATCTCTAAATGAAAGGGAAGAAACACATCAATCATCATATTTTCCAAAATAATTGAGAGCTCTGCAGCCACCAAGCCTGCAGGGCTGTGTGGTTGTCACAGCGGTAAAATCAGTGCCAACGCTGTGCTATCCGTCCTCTAAACACATTTTAAAGAACCCTTACAAGTAGTAGTTTGTGCACGTTTTACAACATATCGGTCTTCCTGTTAATCTAATTTTCTCCCCTCATATCCTCTGCTGTCATCCTCTCTGCTCTGTGCCTGCTGATATGTTGTTTTAAACTGGGCAGTAATCTGTTGCTCTGTGGTAATCCCTGGATTCTCGCTTTCTGTCATCTGATCTAATCTAGTCTAATCTAATCTAATAGAATGGGATTAGCCTGTTTGCAAATAGGGAATCCCATAGGGAATCCCTCCATTCCCTGGACAACATATACTGTATGGCTTGGTCTTGATTCAGCACAATATTATACCTCTGGTCCAACTAAAAAAGAGACTCAGATGTTTGTGAGTGATTTGCAAAAATGTGTGTTTTATACAGTGCATGTGTTGTATTAGTGATTATATATATTTTATTAGTTTTAGGTGAGATCTTTATGGTTTGTTGTGTTCACTGTGCACAGTGGGTCCATGTCTGTATTTTTGTGTGTCATCCATACAACCTGCAGTTTCCTCATAGCAGGGCTCTCTGAGAGACACGAGTACCTAAAACCAGACTGTTTTTCAGGTGCTTGTGTATGTGACTAAACAAATCTGCATTAGGGGAGCACCGCTCTTCATTCATTAAAAATAAAAGTGGCTTTCTGTATCAGCATTGCCCAAACAGCTGCTAAACTGTTTGTTTTTAAGTTTTTACTTTATTGTAAATACTTTATTTCTTTCACTTAATTCCACTTATTTTTTCCTCCCTAGATTTGTTGTGTAATAGCCCTTTTTAAGGTTGTTCCAGCAGTGTTGTCTGTAGGGTATCTGTATAAAAGTAGCAATAAATATTGGAATCATTTACTAAGTAAGAGAGCCTTTTAAAATTTTAAAACATTTTTAAAAGGCATTTGCATGCCTTTTAAAAATGCATGAAAATGCCATCTTGTGGCCAGAATTTATAAGCTGAACTGATAAATCAAAAGTTACACTCTGCCAGTATTAAAAATACTGCAGACT
Source organism: Paratilapia polleni (assembly GCA_015106735.1). Taxonomy (NCBI): domain Eukaryota; kingdom Metazoa; phylum Chordata; class Actinopteri; order Cichliformes; family Cichlidae; genus Paratilapia; species Paratilapia polleni. Next base: position 60,893 of record VUQI01061024.1, read on the forward strand.
GAATATTGTGAATGTTTCCACGACATTCAAAATATTCACATAGATTGAGGTATTTGTCTAAAGTTAGTGTTGAAATGCACATAAACATCATGGAAACTTCTCTCTCTATGAGATTTTGATCAAGCAATTTGCTATGTAAACATATAGTGCAGCAATGGTATCCTTAGCAGAGAATGAATCACAATCCCTTCATGTGTGTTTTAATCTGACCAACATGCCTGTTTGTTTTTATCAGAGATGCTTGTGCTACAGCATCCAGTGTTTTTGAATCTCACACAGTATGTAGTGCTTTTAAGTGGCAATAGGCTCTTTACAAATTTTAAAAATTGGAAGAAATTAAAGTTTGTTTACACAGTGTGTGATTTGTGAAGTCTTTTATTATAGCAGTTTGAGTTCACAGATTTTCACTCTCGCACTCTCATGACACAAGAGGTTGCCTCAAGTGGTTCGTGAGATAAAGGCGGCCTTCATAATGACAGAAGACAACCCTGCATCTCTGTCTAGCGCTATCTCTTTTTCACACTTCATTTCCTCCCTCCCACTACTCTCTTTCCTTGCTTTCTCTCTGCACAACAGAGTGAAAACCCTAAAGGTAACAAGGTAAATTAAAAGGCAGCGCAGTAATTCTAAAATTAAGTTTGTCGCTCTTTCATGTCACACCCTTCCCACTCTCTGCCACTACACCACCAAGGAAACGCTTGGCCCAGAGATTCACATGCTCTCGGGCGGTGTGTCTCTCTGAAGCATCTTTGAGTTGGTTTCGCTGCTGCTGTTTCCTCCACCATGACACCTCAGATTTTGTCAGCAATGGCTGCGATGCAGCGTTTCTACTGAGGTGTGAGGGGAAGCAGAAAGCCAAAGGTGAAAGGAGCTGACAGTGACATGCATGCACATAATCTGAGACACATTTATACTCACTTTAATCTTCACACTTACAGTTTTTCTAACTTTCCTGCACACGCGCGCACACTTATGCGTCAGACATGCAGCACACCACACTTGTACACAATACCGCTTACAGCTTGAGGAGGTGTTGATGGATTAGACATCTGGAGTTGGCTGACAAGGAGAGAAAATGAGGGAGAGCTGTACAGAGAAGAAAAGAGGAGCAAAAACGAGGCAGATTTGGAAGAGAGAGAAAGGTTTAGTGAGGCAGCATGCAGGAAGGAAGCAGACGGAAAATATTCAGGCAGCGGAAAGGAGAGAGTTGCAGAGAGGAAGAGGAAGACAGAGGAGCTGAGCAGAGAGGCTAAAGAGGAAGATATGTGAAAGAAAAGTGAGACATGGGGAAAGCCAGCTGTTCCCAGTCTTATTCTCTCACTGTAAGAGTTCAGAAGGATTTCCATGCTGTTTCTCAAGGATATGACTGCATATATCCACCATATTTGCCTGACTTTAACCTTATTTGATGACTTATGTCTCCACATGTCAGAGGTAATGAAAGTACTGCAAGGGAAAGCTGCTCCAGTCAGCAGCAGTAGTAGTGGAATTTACACAACTTTCACTGCAGCAGGTCTACAAACAAAGATGGTGTGGAAGTTCACTGGTAGAGAGCTTCTGATGGGAGCTGTGCAGCACAGTGCAAGTTACTCAATTCCTGGAATGAAAGATGACATTCAAAGGTAGCATCTTTAGTTAGCTGCCTTGGTAATGTGTTCACTAAATAGTCTAAAGGAAATGGACATCTGCAGCCAGAACATATTAACGCTAACCTTTTTTAAAAATTCTTTCATATTTTCACTCAGTAAAATCATTAGTATAAATGTAATTATTTTTTGGTCAAAGTCAGAATCCTCTTCTCCTGGTTGCCTGAGCTGTCTTTTCAAAGTAAAACACCTGTGGTTTCTACTCAGGGGAACAAAGTTTCCATCTCCTGCGAAGACTGGGGGAGGCATGAAGTGTTATCTCTCCAGTGTTCTAAGCAGCTAAATCTTTTCCTAACAATGATAATCCCTAAGGCAAGATGTACTCAGAAAATACAGTCACATTTTCCTCCCTGTGGATCCAGTGAGCCACATCCTTGCCCATCCACAACACACACACACACACACATAAAAGCCTTGTACCTCTCACACTGTAATCTTGTTTATGATTTTTCTGCGTAATAAAGCAGTGGAGCTTTAATTTATTTATAAAAGCCCTTTGTTTCTTTTCCCACAGGTGTCATATGCACGACCCAGCTCAGCCTCTATTCGTGACGCTAACCTGTATGTGAGTGGCCTGCCTAAGACTATGACCCAGAAGGAGCTGGAGCAGCTCTTCTCCCAATATGGACGCATCATCACCTCCCGTATCCTTGTCGACCAGGTCACAGGTATCCATGGGGCAGCACCTCCTCTCTCTTTTACTTTAACACTAACACACATGAACATTGGGCCATTAAGTATTGGTACTCCCTTGTTTATGTGGCAGTTTACATAATTTCACCAATCCTGTATGTTTTTGCCTTCTCTATTTTTAGCAAAAGTTCATGATTTATTCTAAAAATATTTTCGCATCACATTTTCTGTCACATTTCACTCGATGATGTGACCATTTTTGAGAAATAGCTTAGCTCTTTATTTTCATTATTTGCTTAGTCACCACTGGACAAATGAAATAATACCAATACCATTCAGACAATAATGTAATTTCCTGGTGAAACCTCTCTCCATTTGTTAAGCTGGCGTTTTCATGCTTTCCTGTGATTGGCACAGCAGTTTCAGAGCAATGAGAGCGGTGATGTGACCAAAGACAGCATGCGTTAATTTGCATTTTGTGCTGCTGCATGTCCATAAAAAATGGTGCAGGTACCCAAGACTCCTTTGTCCTTGGCTTTATGCTTCAAACAATGCAATGGAAGTAGCATAAGTAAAGAACAAATGAACATAAAAATCTATGTGTAGTGAAAAAGTCACAGTAATGTATAGTTAATCAAAATAAAACCCTGACAAATGAATCTGTTTATCTACAACTGTTCCCAAACACGACTGTCCCTGAAGTAACATGATATATGTCATAATTTTCAAAGATTTCAGATACATGAGTGCATAAAATAATTCTTCAGAACAAATGAAAAAGTTTCTCATGCAGCCAAATCAGTGAGAAACAAATTAAAAATTAAAGTAATGTGATTATTCATGTTATTATGTCATGTGCAAATATGGGGAAAATATTTTGATTCAGTCATACCTTCTAACTCGAGTGTCCTCTAAACATCACTTAGCAAGTGAATGACCTCAACAGGTAGTTTTTCTGATCGCGACCCCAGTCTAGGATGCTGTTGTAAAAACAAGGATTACACGAGGGCACAAACTCCATAGTATCATGCTCAGTTACACATTCCACTACATCCAAAACGCAGGAATGAATCACATCACCCCATTGTATTGCAGAAGAACCCCTCCAGCATTTCTCTTAGATCCATTTCAGGGTGTGTGTATGTGCCTACAGGCTCCAACCTGCTCCGATGTTATTTGCAATGTGTACTGATGAAGCAGAAAGGGAGCAGCATGCTGTAAGCCACACTCATTTGCCTAAGCAGAATAAATCACTGCTGGCAGTGAAGTCCATGCCTGTCTGTACGCACTGAGCACAGGAGGAGAGGGGAAAGCAGAGGAAGTGAACACAAAGGAGAGAAAAGGAGACTGAGAAAGTGCAGATGAGGACGGAAGAGACAGAAAAAAAGAAGAAGAGCAGAGATAGGGGAAGGAAAGGAAATGCAAAGAGGGAGGAAGCAAAGAAACAGCTATGAGGATGGAAGAAGAAGTTAAAGGTGGAAAAGATACGCTACCTTATCTCCACACATTTAGATAATGTGAGCACATCTCCATTTTAACTAATAGAACTGTCGTACCATCCTCCAACGTCCATCCAACTAAAACAACATACAACTTCACAGCAAGGACACATCTGTTCAGTCACAGCAAAATTCACATTTCTGATTTTTAGCTTTTATGCTCAGGCTACGTGCCATCATTAAAACAAATCTCAATGCATTCACTAGAGGTTGGGTTCACAAGAGGTTCAGTAATTCATTGTGCTCATTCTTGACTGGCACAGGATCAGTTTTTAAAGTTAATCGCTTTGCATGTCCAAATATATTGCTGCTCTTTAAATTCTAAGGTTTTATGTATCAGGACATAATAAAAATAATGTAGTGCTTAGCAGGTATTAAAATTAAGTAAAAACAACCTGAGATGAACTACAAATCATGATATATTGCACCGTGTCATTATTTAGTTAACAAAATCAAAGCCAAAATTCAGAAGCAGCGTGTGAAAAACTAAGTACACCCTTATCAAATCCTCTTAATTAGTTGATCATCAGCAAGTGTGAGCACCTCTATAAAAGCAGAGGTTTTGGCAGTTTGCAGGTCTGGAGCATTCAGGTGTGTGTTAACACAATGCCAAGGAGGAAAGACATCAGCAGTGATCTTAAAAAAGCAATTGTTGCTGCCTATCAATCTGGGAAGGGTTATAAGAACATTTCCAAACAATTTGAAATCCATCATTCTACAGTGAGAAAGATTATTCACAAGTAGAAAACAAGACAGTTGTCAGTCTTCCCAGGAGTGGATGTTTCAGCAAATTCACCCCAAGGTCAGACTGTGCAATGCTCAGAGAAACTGCAAAAACCCAAGAGCTACATCTCAGACTCTACAGGCTTCAGCTAGCATGTTAAATGTTAAAGTTCATGACAGTACAATTAGAAAAAGACTAAACAAGTATGGCTTGTTTGGAAGGGTTGCCAGGAGTAAGCCTCTTCTCTCTAAAAAGAACACGGCAGCACAAGTTAGGTTTCCAATCCAAATCCTTTGGACAGATGAAACCAAAGTGGAGATGTTTGGCCTTAATGCACAGTGCTACGTTTGGTGACAATCAAACGCAGCATATCAGCACGAATACTTCATACCAACTGTCAAGCACAGTGGTGGAGAGGTGATGATTTGGGCTTGTTTTGCAGCCGCAGGACTTGGGCACCTTGCAGTCATCAAGTCGACTATGAACTCCTCTGTGTACCAAAGTATTCTAGAGTCAAATGTGAGGCCATCTGTCTGACAGCTAAAGCTTGGCTGAAACTGGGTCAAGCAACAGGACAATGATCCCAAGCACAGCAGCAAATCCACAACAGAATGGCTGAAAGAGAAATGAGTCAAGGTGTTGCAGTGGCCCAGTCAAAGTCCAGACCTCAACCTGACTGAAATGCTGTGCTGGAATCTTAAGAGAGCTGTGCATAAATGAATGTCCACAAACCTCAATGAAATGAAGCAATGTTGTAAAGAAGAGTGGGCCAAAATTCCCAGTTGTGACTGATAAGGTCAACAGAAAACAATTACTTCCATTTCCATTTATTGCTGCTAAAAGTGGTTCTACAACCTATTGTATTATGGGGTGTACTTAGTTTTTCACAGGCTGCTTCTGCATTTTGGCTCAGTTTTTGTTAAATAGATAATGACACGGTGTAATATGTCATGTTTTGTAGTTCATTTGAGGTTGTATTTACCTAATTTGAAAATATGGTAAGTACCAAATAATTTTAAGTCCTGATATGTAAAACTTTAAAATTGACATCACTGTACAAAAGTCTGCTTTGGTCTATGTTCAAAGAATTACTTGTCAGTGTCACAATTATTCAGTTGGCATCATGCGACTAACCACTTGAAATGAGCAGTGTTTGTACAACACAAACGTCAAAGCAGTAGAGTAGTTTGAGGAATACCCCATTCCTCTCTTTTCTTGCACATACTCTACTTTTTGATCCATGCTTCTAAATGGCAAATACAGTGGATAAAACAAAATGAAATTAAACACCAGACCAAGCCTTTTATAATGATGCCTGGAAAACTGGCTGTGGTACTTGACAAAAGATGACATTGACATCACTTAGCTCAAAGAGAATATAAGCTAATTGGACAGTTTAAGGCAAACAAGCTGTGATTTGATTTCTGACTCTGTATCCACCATTGCACACTCTTATTTGCCTCATGTAGAAGATGAATATACTACAGTAAATGAAGAGTAGGAAAACAATCCTCACATGCACTTGTGTAGAAGGTATATTGGTCAGCACACTCAGCACACACACAGAGCAGGAGGTGTTTTTTTTTAGCCTATGAACACCCTCACTTACAATAATTGCTATCCTAACTACTACTCAAGCCACCTGCCTCAAAACTGAAATACACACATACTATATATGCACACACAGACACAAAGATTATGTGCGAGAGAGATGTTCTTCAAGGTGGCCCCAGAGGGTTAAGGATCAGCAGGAGAAATGTTAATGATTAATTAGATGTTAGAGTTGCTGGTGATTAAAAACATGGAGGACTTTAGAAGGGCCCTGAGACTACTATGCTGGCATCATTGACTCATCTTTTTCTTCTCTCTGTTACTGTACAGGCATACGCACACAAGACATAACACACACACCCACCCACACACTCACTGCCATTAAGAGAGAAATGGGCTGCAAATTAAAACTCTCCTGTGACTGCCAAAAATGTAAGTACAGAACAAGAAAGAGGAGAGACTCAGAAAGGCAGTGAAGGAGGGAGACGCATAGAGATTTGTGCTTCGTGTCAGACTGGTTTTTAGTTCAATTATTGGAGCACTGTCCAGTCGGCGAGCCACAGGATGTACTAATGTCGGTTTTGTCACAGTGACACCTCAGAAAAAGTCCCTTGAGAACAAAGTATTATCAAAACTTTAGTCTTTCTGGCTTTAGTGATATATTGATAGGACATCATCATCATGCAGTGCCTTGAAGTCTTGTTGCAAGTCATCACTGAATCATCAGCGTTTCCATATTTATTTAATTAGTGACCTAATCGGTATCTAAAATTCAATTCACTCAGTGATTCACTTTTTCTTCTAAACCAAGGACTGATTTGAAACACAGCCTTACATTGCTGATGTAAAATGCATAGACTTTAGAGAGGAGCAATGGACAGACAGTATTATAGAGTAACAGCAATGCTGCAGAGAGTTGTTGAAGTAACGGATGTTCTCCAGTGACCATTGGCAGATGGGCTGATGATCTCCATCTCCTGCTCAGCTAAATTGGGAACATGAAGTCTGTTCTCTAAATGACCTCCTCATCAACAGGATGCACCCTGCAGTCACTCTTCTGTTCGTGAAGACAAGAAGGAACTTTAAAAACATCACTGTTAGCATCATTCACAGACAGAGGCAGCTGAAGCAAAATCCACTAAAACTGGCAAATTGCCCCAAAGACTCAGGGCACGAACACAACATCAACTTGACAAGGATATCGCTCCATCTCTTCCTCACCCTCCCCCTTCCCCTGTCTATTGATTCCTTCTGAATGGATAAGCATATTGTCTCTTTATCAGTGCACATAGTGCCAGATTCCCTCTCCTGCCTTTCGTTCTAACCTTCAGGGAAGGCAGTCAGGCTGTGATTTTGTGTTCTGACAGCTGGTTTGGGCTAGCCTCAAATTGAAACACATACAATATCAGAGACAGCTTTGGATCAATAGCTGGCTTTTCCTAGTTCTTCATCCTGTATGCACACAGAGGTCAATGCTTACCTGATCAATGACTGCAAATACAACTGATCCACAGGCACGGCTTTTACAAATGACAGCTCTAATGTGAAACTAAATTGCTGCTCAGTGTGTGTAAGGATTGACTGTAAAAAGGCTGATGCCACATTTCCCTTCGTGTGGGATGGAAGGAGGAAATGTAGAAAAGATTCCCATGGTAACAAGTAGCAAGCATTAATCCCATCATACAACTCATGATGGGGATTGCCAATGATACTAATAGGTGCATCTTGCACACACAATGAAATTATATGTAATATTTAGTAACTGTTGTATGATAGGCAGAGAAAAGTAGCATTAGATTGAGGTTTAGCTACTTTGAAAATTGGTTGGTGTGTGGCATCTGTGTCTAAAAGCTTTTCTGACAGGCAGCATCACAAATATGCTGTCCCTAGCATGGGATTTGGTTTTTAGAGTTGAAATTAGGTTTATGGAGGTATTAAAAATCAGGCCATGTTTGGTGTGCATAATGTTGTACAGACAGGACCTGTTCAACCAAAATTTTAATTTAATCAGAGCTATTTTAGTTATACCTGAAACACCGCTTTTGCCAGTGACTTTGGAAAGGAAGCCAGAAAGAGCATGGTTGTTGCCCCCGTAATGTGGCATTTTTAGATCAGAAAAGGAGAGACTGAGTGAGAAAGATAAAAACAGAACAAGACAAACAACAAAGGCATAATTTTTATTGTCTCAAGATTTGTGATCAGACAGCTTTAACTGTTTTGAAAGTGTGCTCCCAGAAGGTTATAACCGAACATTTTTATGTTTTCAGATGCATAGACTTGATGTGTGGAATTACTCTGCAGCAGCCTGGAGTTGGTTGCACATGATATAAACATGGTACTCACAGTGCATATGCTTAACACACTTTAGTGCAGCTTATTTCTGTTTAGAAGCTGCAGACCGAGCACATAATATATTTCCCCTGCTGCCATTAGATAGCTGTAAGCATTTAGTCAACTGGAGAAAAGCTTTTAGAGACTAAAAGCTGTTGTTGATGTAGATAGTGATAAAAGCCATCAAGTAACCTACAGTACAAACTTGCATTACTGGCATTATATCTGTAGTTAGATTGAACTTGTAATTTCAGTGTTGATTTAAATGTATATACTAATTTGTGATATTCTGTAGCTTCACATTTTTGAGAAGCATTTAGTTTGCTCTAACTGGTGATGAGTCAGTACAAAATTACAGCCAGTTTTTACCAGAACTTCATCTTATGTTTTTAATGGCATAAAACTCTCATCTCATTTTGCATTTCATTCCCATTTGTGCCATCCCCTCTTCACTGAAAGTAAATGCATCTCAGGGTTGGAGAGGCACCCCTTTATTGCAAGTCTTTCCAGTTCCATAAAACCTCCTAACCAACAAGGATGACTCTTTAGTTTGGTTCTTGGTTTCCCTTTCAATTCAAAGTAGTCGTGACAGTATTATATACTTGTGCATTTCAGCAATACATATTTTCCTCAAAGGAATTGCCCTTCCTCTGCACAGTTAGTATGTTCTCTCCTCTACTGACTTGAATAATGAATGTTCCCCTCCAGACTGACACCACACTGAATCCCTGTTCTCTGTCTGTCCACCAGCAGAGAACAGAACGGTCAAGGTAATACGAGTAGAGAGATGCTTCCTCTCGATGGGATGACTGCAGCCTTGACTCATACTATCATCTCACATCTCTCTGCCTTGAGTTTGTTTTTCCTGTAATCTTTCGAGTACGTTCTATCTCTGTGATAGACGACACACATGCACACAAAACCACATACAGATATGCACATCAATACATGCATGCGCACACACCAGACAGATGGTTGGAGCTCTGCTCTGACAGAGGCCAAAGCACAGGGCACCTCCACTCTTCAAAGTCTCTTCGCCTCTCTTCTCGCTGCTTTTTTAAATGCCATCTGTACCCAGGCAAACTAATGTTACTTAAAACAAGGACACTGCATTTTTTTCTGCCTCTAATTAGAAGCCAGTAGGAAGTTTCTTTCTGTCTCTGCCATATTAAAAATCTTTTGGAAAGGCAAGTCTGATCATTTGATACTGTTGGCACACTGTAGTACATCAAATAAAAATAAAAGGAGAGGAGATGGAAAAACAGAATACCTGAAAACAACAAGATTTTGCCTATGTATGCAAGCATTGGTGCATGCAACTGCCAGAATGGGCCTGCTTACAAGAATACATTGTACTAGAGGGATGTGTGTGTGTGTGTGAGAGAGAGAAAAAATGTGTGTGTTTCATTACCCAGCAGCCAGGTTTCTCACCTCACTTTTTTCTGGGCTCTCAGAGGAGCAGTCATTTCTCTCTGTCAGTCAGTCAGTGTTTGGGGAAATGATAGTGGGTTTTAGAGAAAGAGCGGCTTTGTTTGGGAAGGAGCAAGCAAGAATAGCACTGTTTCCTTTCATCATCATCCTTTTACTGTCACCTCCTAACATTCTCCTCTATCACCTTTTCTCCTTTTGTCCTTTCCTTCTTTACTCCTCATCCCCCCTCTTTCCCTTTCTCCTTTTCATTCCGGTCTTGCCCATCCCCACCCCCAGCACGCACTTCTCATCCCCCATCCTCTCTCCTTCTGTTTCCCCCTCCCCAGACTGAAGCAGCGTGTTATTAGTAAGGCAGCCAATGTGCCTGTCGGTGTGTGTTAGAGAGAGATAAGCACAGGTAGAGAGAGTTACATAAGCCTCTGTTGATTACTGTGGAGGAGAGGGAGAGCAGAAAAAGAGAGTAAGAGGGAGAGGGAGAGTGAGAAAGACCGATTGGTGTACCTTAGTAAGTACATTGTGCTCTAATGTTGCCTGTATGGCTGGCTGGTGGTTGATAAGTAGGCCTAGGCTTCTGGGGCTGGTTGAAAGGACAGTCATTAGGTTGGACTTCCTAGACTGGCTGCTTGCTTCATAGATTGCAAGTTTGTTTTTGTTACACTGTTTAACCAGAGGAAAAATAAACCCTTCTCAAGGTTTATTACATTAATATGGCATGACAGAGTGGTAAAAAAAACAGAACAGTCACATGGATTTAAGAAGCTGTTTTTATTTAAAACCAGTTCATTAATTACATCTGGAAGTAGCTTTTTTTTTCTCTTAAAAATACCTGGATTATTTTTTCAGTTTAAGGCTAATTATATTCTGTATGTTTTACTAAGGAGCAAAACCAATAAAGAACCAATGCTGCTCTTACCTGTATAATCAACATACGTAGTTTGTTGTGCTAGAGACCTCCAATATTATCTAAAACAGTTAACATTTTAATGATCCACACTGTTTGAGTGGATCACATTTCTCTCCTACCATGAACACAGGTTATGCAGTTTATTTTGATCAAATCCTAAATATACCATACTGCTGTAATAAGTACTGACTAGCTTCCCAGTGTGTATTAATCCATTGCTGAATATAATCCCCAACAATTACATCTTTTTAACCTTGTTGAATAACACTTTCTAAAAACTGCAGAGCTCTACTGTTTTGGGAACAGGCACAGTGCTTTGCAAAAACAAATTATATATTTGTGACACAAACCCTGGAAGAAATGGGCTTGGGGCTCTGTGTCACAGTCAGGGTGGGAAGGTTGAAAACTACTGAGAGACAAACATATTGTGGGTTTTGGTATTTTAATTGAATTTTCTGAAATAAGGAAAACAGAGAAAAATATAATAAACCTCATCATTTCACAAGGCTGTGGAGATCGAACAGATGTTAAAGTGAAGGCAGTCTTACTCTGACAGTAATTGGATTCAGAACACATTTCACATATAGAGTATTTGACGAACTTCATGATATGGCAATACATTCAGTATTAGACACACTGGGGAATTATAAGGACTCTAAGAATTGAAGCTTGTCTTCATCTTGCTGTGTCTCTGGCAAAGCCCATTCATTCTGTTTCATTACCAGATATGTGAGCATTCTTGATATTGACTGACTCTTATTCCCAACATGCTGTCATGTGAATTACTTAAAATAGCCCATAGACACAAACAGGCACAAGTAAAACATGATCACACTTGTGCATGTGCAGACATTTGTTGGGCAAAATTATGGATGATGAGGTTTCCTGCCAGCTTACCTTTCTAACCTTCTTACAGTGCTAGTGTGCAACATCAAGGACAAGAGTAGCTGGTGCATACCTAAAATAAACAACAGTATACACACAGAAATCTTTTCTCTGTCTTGCTCTTATACAAACACTGTGCATTTGGTCACACTCCATTGCAAGTGGTCATGGACATCTCCAGTCCTCTTTCCACACTTCATTCTTAATAGTACCTCTTCAAGTCATCGCATAAGTGTGTGCGTGCACACGTGAATGTGTATGTTTGTGTGTTTGTGTCTGGCCTTCATCTGTATGCCAAGCGTTTGTCTGGAGGCCCTCCAGCAAGAACCGGCTTAGAAGGAGCTCAAGGCCAAACAAGTGTGAGGATTAAAGGACGAATAGAGTCCTCTCTTCTGCTCTCGTCTCAGTGGAGGAAGTGAATGAGCAGTGCTCTCCTCTTTCTTAACTACCACTGAGGTGCCCTTGAGCAAGGCTCTTGGAGTTGCCAAGTGCCTTACAGCAGTAGATTGTTATAAAATTAGGGTTATTCCAATTATCAAAGTGAAGTAAGGCATTGGGGAAGTTTAAATGCCCAGTGTCCATTAATAAAAAAAGTTTGTTACTGCTATACCTCAGAAAAGGCTGCAGTGTTCCCCCTTTACCCTACACACAACAAAACTACTGTAATAGACAAAGAAAGCTGTAGGAACAGCAGAGGTTGTTGTTTGCAATATGTAAATCTCATTAGAATTGCTCATTTTCCTGCTTCTATCAAACTAATTAAAACGTACAGGTACAGAGTCAGCACAGAAGGAACTAAGGGTAGAGAACTTGTGAAAGCTTGTCTGCGGAGAGGGAGGTAGAAAGGAAAAATGAGAATAAAAAAACAATTTTCGTGAAGTAAGAGTTAATGAGTTCATCCAACAGGCATATAGAAGATGTTGTGGTTCAAGTCTGGGCACAGCAGTGCTTGTTTGGTCAGTAAAGACTCTGAGGTAAGAGTTTTCTTGGTGTCTAAGTTGCAAAGTCAGACAGTTGTTGCTTATACAGTTAAAAAAAAAAAGCAACGTGCAGTTTTCACAAAAAGTAAACAAATTATGTTACAATGCATAGAGCAAATTAGTTTTTAAAATTATTTTTATATTGCCATTCTTTCACAAGTCGTGTTTTGTGCTGCTGCAAGGGGACACTGATCACCACAGTTTACAGTAACTGAGGTCCTTTTGTTGTGGTGACAGCTAAGAAAATGCTTCCAGCACGGTATTTCAAAGAGGTGAGAAGATTGCAAAGAATGTGCAAATCAGTTACCCAAGTAAAAGAAAATGAAAAGGTAAAACTACAGTGCTGCAAATCCAGAGTACAGTCACATTGATTATATTATCATATTGGTTTAAAGTTGAACATTTATGCTGAATTTCAAAAGTCAAATAAAAAAAAGAGTTATAAGAAGATAAGTAATTATTAATGAATGATTTGCTTTGGTAGAGTTTTTTCTTTTATCTTTCTGCTTGGCTGGAAAGTAAATAACCTTCTGGTGCTAGTGTCTTGGAGGAAAAAAAGAGAACCAAAGGAGTGAGATGGTCAAGGTGCTTAACAGAATAAGAATTCAGGGGAGCGAGTACCATGAGACAAGCCAACAGGAAGTAGAGGGATGGCATGAACAAAATGTGGAATAACAATAAGGAGTGCCTTTTAAGTGTGTGTGAGAGAGAGACTGCACACAATGATGCTCAAACACAACATTCTTTCTTACTGCCTCTCTTTTATTCAGCCTCAGTCACATAGACATGCCTGTGTGCACACAGTATTATGTAAATAGTCTCTTCGGCAGAGTGCTGCTGTCACTGCGCGAGCATCCTCTGGGCCATCTAGGCAGCCTCATTAAAACAAGGCACAGCATCCATTAATAGATACCAGTGCGCATGTACACATATGTACACATATACGCATGTACATGCACACATATAGGCATGCACACTTAGTAATGCACACAGTGCATTCACAGACACCAATAAAGGACCCCCCAGGAAGCTTCTCTAAATGTTCCTCTCAGGTGGCAGTCAAAAATATCTCCAAGGTAACAGCTCAAATGTCACTGAGAACAATGTATGAGGAGCATGTGCAGGGGTGACTGAAACTGGAATGAGCGTAAGAAAAGACTTGACTTTGTGGCTTTAAACAGGCTCTGGGCCAATGCCACAATGCAGCCTTACATGATTAGTCTATACCTGGTCTGTCTGTGTGTGTGTGTGTGTGTGTGTGTGTGTGTGTGTGTGTGTGTGTGTGTGTGTATTTGTGTTACTATTATATTATTAGTCAGAACCAGTAATCTGTACAAATAATCACAGCACAAAGCCATTAGCACACAGCCGAGCAATTAAAAATATCTGAGATTCATTGCTAATCTTCTAGTTTTACTTCAGTTTAATTCATTACTTTAACATGCTGCTCTTTATTGCTTTAAATTTTTGTGTTGTTATTTTGTCTCTTTTTACATTGTGAAGGATAACAACATTGTTTGTTTGTGTCAACCAAAATAATGGGATCTCTAAATAGGAGTTCCTGTATAAAAAAAAGTTTCTTGCCATGTGCAAAAGTATGAATGCTACTCAGAAAAAGTGTTTAATGTTGCTGCACATAGAAAACACAACATTAGCACACATCTTTTAAACAAGCTACATCACAGCGAGTAGCTACGCATGTTTGATCTGACAGATTTTTTTACGTGGGATGACCTTTCTGACGCAACCCTAAAGAGATTTGAGTCTCCTCTTGGAATTGAACCAGGGATCTTTGGCTTGTTAGGCAAATGTGTAAACCACTATAGACAATAAATGTTCTAATACCTGTAAAGTAAAAGGGGCCCCTGTTTGTTTGTGATCTGCTGGCCCTGCAGGTGGCTCCCGAGGTGTTGGCTTCATCCGCTTTGATAAGAGGATAGAGGCTGAGGAGGCCATCAAGGGCCTGAATGGCCAGAAGCCATCAGGTGCTGCCGAGCCCATTACGGTCAAATTCGCCAACAACCCCAGCCAGAAGACCAGCCAAGCTCTTCTGTCACAACTCTACCAGTCCCCCAACCGCCGATATCCTGGCCCCCTTCACCACCAGGCTCAGAGGTTCAGGTGAGTACATGGGCAAGAAGATCATGGAGGAGAAGGTGGGAGAAGAGACAGGATGGGGTGGGAAAGGTTTTAGGAAGTTTGGTCATGATATTTATTTATGTCCTTATATATGATGTGTATAATGACGAGTTTCCAAACCTTTGGCACTGACCTAGTATGAAGTCTTAATACCATTTTGGTGAGCCCAACAAAAATAAAGTGGAGTGGCTGGTCCACTGTTCAGTAATTTTGAAAGCAGCCTTGCAGACAGTAGGTTGTTGTTGAACAACCAGTATGAGCAGCCTAATTTTTGTCAAAGATGTGAAGTGAGGAGCCACTTCAGATGTCCCTGGTTCCGAAAGTAAAAGTCTTTCTCAGTCCATCTTATTTTAATTTAATGCAATAATGTTACACGCGTCACTGTTGGAGCACTATTAAGAATAGAGATGAGATGCTCATAAGTACAAAAGAGCAACAGCTGTATCATAAAATACCTGTTTGTTTTTTTGTATAAAAAGCCAAAAGATCCAAACCTGTGTACATAAAAACAAAAGTTGAGAAGTTATCTACAACTACTAAGCTTTGTATTAACTCACAGTGCTTATATCATGTGCTCATCTAAAGATTGTGTTCTTGAGAAAATGTAAAATATATTTTAAAGCTCAAATTAATTCACTTTCAGGTAAAATTTGGAGATCTTCTATAAAGTGATGGAAAACACAATTTCTTAGAATCAAAGGTAATACAATTTAAAGTGACAGCCATAACGTAATAGCATCTTTACATTATCTGAGAGGCTTATGTGGCTAATTTGACTGCAACATTTCATTAATAGAAAAAGTAATAAAATAATTGGATTTCAGGGACTGAAATATACTTTCATGAACCAGTGGCACCTCCTCCTTCCAGGCTCTTTTCCAGAAAAACATGATTGGGCCATCTGCTCACAAGGTTGGGAATCTCCAGTTTAATGTGATCAGCTTATATAGAAACAAAGGAATACGAGTAATGAGTATTCACTAGAAATCTTAACAAACAGCAGTAGTTTGTGTATTATATATTCTGAAACTAAAATATGAGTAATGTCTACTGATCAGTTATTAGTCTTAAACTTCATACTAATTTTTCTTGGTCAACGTGACAATCAATGCATTTAATGTAGGAAACATGTCTACTCCAAACAACAGGCCTGATTTGGAAAACGCGTACACCAAATGCCCATAGATATGAAAACTTTGATACCTCACTGGCCACTGCTGTATGTAGCTGCTATGTGTGTCTGAGTCAGAGGACTGCAGTCTTTTGCCAAAATGATGTTCACAGAAGGAAAAGGTGAATCACTGTTGTATCAGACATTGCAATTATTCATGCGCTCTAGATCAGGCGTTACCCTATATATATATAGTGTAACGCCTGATCTAGAGAGTTCATTTACGATTTGTTCATGTCAAATCATAAATGAACAACATTTATGATTTGACATGTCTCTGGGTGGTCATGCATTTCATGAAATTCAGTGTGGTGTGTAGAAAATCTAAATCTAATGAACTCTATCAAAACATTAACCTTCCATATAGCCTATTTACATCAGTCAAATTCAGCTTTTGTGAGTTTCTCCAAAAATGTTTCTTCTCTATTATAATGTTATAAGGCTGGCTGGTCTGCTCTTTTTTATGTTTTAATTATATAATTAATTCATAATAATGAAGTAGGAAAGACTATTTTTTGTTCTCCACACTTTAGTCAAGAGAAGAATATCCAATCTCTTCATCCATACACCCCAAGTGATGGTCCAGTCCTGCAGGCTGGACAGTTACCATCACAAAAACAATGTTACAAATATTGTTATTCTTGAAAATATTTAAATTATAATATGATACTACCTTAAAATCTACTTCAGGTGTTTGAGAGCAATGTTCAGATATGCACTGCAGTAACATATATGCTAAAGAAATATAAGTAATTGGGCTCTAGAGCGTTAGGGGCAGCACGCTGGTGCAATGGTTAGCACTGTTGCCTCACAGCAAGAAGGTCCTGAGTTTGAATCCACTGGCCAGCTGAGACCTTACTGCGTGGTGTTTGCATGTTCCCCCCATGCTTGCGTGGGTGCTCTCTGGGTACACTGGCTTTCTCCCCCAGTCCAAAGACGTGCATGGGTTAGGTTAATCGGCAATTCTAAATTGGCCAAGGGTGTGAATGTGAGAGTCTGTCTCTCTGTGTTAGCCCTGTGATGGACTGGCGACCTATCCAGGGTGTACCGCCCCTTTCGCCCTATGACAGCTGGGATAGGCTCCTGCCCTCAACCCTGAATTGGAAATTGGAAAATGGATGGATGAATGGGCTGTAGAGATGGGAAAAAATCAAAGTGGTTTCCTGTCTTTGACAAACTTAATTCTTTTCAACTAGTAACTAGTATCATGTTCAATTTCTCCCATGTATAACAAAGAAAATTTGATGAAAATGGGTTCAGAATTAAGCAACTCAGTCATTTTTTTAGTGTGTTTACTAGCAGATCTTGACTGCTCCAATATGACAACCACCCAGACACACGTCGGATCACAAACACGATATCTGTGTTTCTGCATCTATGGTAACACTTACATTCAGAGAGCATGAGTCATCGCAATGTCTGTGTTACAACAATGCTGCACTTTTTCTCCTGTGAACAGTCATTTGGCAAAAGCATCCTCTGAACAACAGGTGTGAGCCTTGCACCTGGTGCAGGTGTCCGTAAGTCAGTGAGAGCTCTGTGTGGGTCCACCCAGATCAGAGAGGAACTGTTCATAAGAGACTGTGGGGTTCTGTCGTTCACGGCTACATGTTTCCCCTCATTTCATCATGCTGCCATCATGTCAATGCTTCCCAGCATATTCCCCGTCAGGCCTGGGCAAAAACATGTATTAGGAAACAAATTTTTTTTTTTTTTTTTTCATAAAATAAAAGATGCATTTTAACTTGTAGGTTTTGTCCTTTGACTTTACAATAGTTCTGCATGACATGGTCCTGTTTGATGACAAAAAAACATAATAACATTGTACACTGATGTGGTTCTACTGAAACATATTAACCATATATATACACATGTATATATACACAAACTGTAAATACTGCAAAAATCTTTACAGTACAAACTGAAATTATTCGAGAGACTAATGCCTTTAATCCAGTGGGCAGAGGGCAGATTAAAACAAATCATTACAAAATTAATGTAAGGATTTAAATTTTTAACTGTATTTCAGCTTGGCAAAATGAATGTTATCTTCATGTTTAAAAAGACAAGTTTTTGCCCAGGTCAGTAATCTTTAACACCAAGCCATGACTAAACTTATATAATATACAGTAGTTCACATACTGTATGGCATCCTACCCAGTCATATGCTGTCTCAGTCAAGACACAAACATCCTTCTGTAATTTAAATGTTACGGCGCCTAGAGATAGTTTGAGCTTACTCCTTAAGATCGCGTTACCTTTCACCTCGATAACCAAACACAAGACAACAACAGGTGATTGTACACTACACTATCATAAGATCCAACAAGAATGTATCAGAATTGAAGACAGAATATGTGCTTACACAATTTCCTCTCTTTCAATAACACTAAGCCGGTCGTGCTGTTTACTCTCCATCAAAGTCAGAGCTTGGAAGGTATTTTTCTTCTGGAGCGGCTTCCCTGGTGTGACACCTGAGCGATGTAGCGTGGCTGTGTGTCTGTGATACGCCAAGCCAATTTACAGGCTCTGCAGGAGAGCTGTCGCTTCTCATCACAACTCACAACCACAGGACACTTCCTCACTGTGTCCCTGTGCTCCTGCTCTCTGCTCCCAAGCCCTTCACTAAAAACCTCAACACTTTAGAAGTTATAAATGTGCTTGATATACGCAGTTTCCCTTTCTTAAGCTACATTTAAGAAGGATTAAGGACAACAGCTCAAATAACGCACTACATTTATTCAAAACTGATCTACTGTTCTGTTTATCACTTTAAAAAAACTAATAGAAAAAAGTGAGATGAATATAAATATTGATAAATAAATTAAACTAGCACTGAAAATAAAATCTATTACAGATTGTAAAACCGAGACTCCTGCTTGTTTTACGTACTAAGAATGTGCTCATGTGCACATGAGACCCAAGTTAAAAAAATAGTCTTGGCAGAATACAGCACAATCCTGCTGCAGCTATAATTACATCTGTCCTGTGTGAGTAAATCACGTGGGCTGGCTGTAACACAAGTTAATGTATAATGTGCTTGCATGGTCCCTCTCCAAGACAGCAAACATAATCGACTCAAGCACAATACACGAAGCCCTAGATCCCGGCTTGTTTCCGATCCTCTGTCGTTAACTAATGGTACTAATTAGCAAATTAGCCTTATTATATCCAGGGCAGCAGCCAATTTTAATTGAACAGATTTTTGTTTCAAAAAAGAAAAGACAAAAACGCCCATTCCACCATTAACATGCATTGACAGACAGCACAAAAGCCCTATTGTTTGTATCCAGCTTGGAGAGGCAGTGTGAAAAGCTGGCAGAGTGTTTGCGTGGTGAGCTTGCATCAGTGTGGATTCGTACATATTTGAGAGAGAAAGAGAGTGAGAGAGAGTGTGTTAGCAGCAGGTTGTTTTGTTGTGGCCCAACGGCCCAGCGGCCAGCAGATGTCTTCATGCTCCTGAGCCTGGAGCGCCTCTCCTCTGAGCATCCTCTCCAATTGACTCATTTACCCACAAAGCAGGCTGCTTGTTCCCTCCCCACGTAATGAGCTAATTACTGTTTTAATGATTCCATATATCCTTTTCTCCAAATTTGTTCTTTGTTTTAGGGCTGCTTTTGTACTTCTTGGTAATTTTAAGTGAGAACAGTGCTACAATGCAGACACACCATGAACCCAAATAATAAGCAGGTGTATCGTTTACTCAGAAGGTTTATGTAAACTGTAAAAAGGTTATGTAAATTACCTTCAATGTGGGATTTCAGTGTAGGTCACCACATAATGAATTTATTTACAACATTTAAATCTCCCTTAAAAGATTATATTTTAAAATTGCTGCATGTAAAATCATTTGTGAGCCAGTCTTAAAATAATATTTTAAAACACAGGTTAGTGCAGTGTTCTTTAATACCTAGAGTTCTCCAGGATTTTAATTTATAAGGTAATTGACTACAATTACCTGGCATCCCGGTGTTAAATTGCCACTGATTAGAAGATTACTAATCTGTTATCTCTAACAAGCAAAGTAAATTTAATTTAATATGATTAATACAAATAGTATTGTGATTATTATTATAATTATTAGACAAGCTATTTATTACAAGTCTGCACAAGCTTCTGACTTAACTGCAATCAAATAATAATCATGTTGTGTTCATATATATATACATACATACATACACACACACACACACACACACACACACACACACACATATATATATATATATATATATATATACACACACACACAATGATAATGTTGCCTTAAAGGGTTGGTAATATTGTAGTAGATTTTTTTAAATAAGAGTTTAACGGGGCAGCACAGTGGCGTGGTGGTTAGCACTGTTGCCTCACAGCAAGAAGGACCTGAGTTTGAATCCGCCATCTGACCGTGTTTGCGTGGGTTCTCTCCAGGTACTCCGGTTTCCAGTCCAAAGACAGTTAGTGGGATTAGGTAATTGGTAATTCTAAATTGGCTGTAGGTGTGAATGTGAGCATGAATGGCTGGCTGTCTGTCTCTCTTTGTTGGCCCTGCGACAGACTGGCGACCTGTTCAGGGTGTACCCTGCCCCATGGTAGCTGGGTTGGGCTCCAGCCCCCACCCGCGACCCTTAATAGGATAAGCGGAAGAAAATGGATGGATGGCAGATTTTAAAGTTCTCTAAAATGTAGAAGATTATGTGCGTTTGTGTGTTTGTATTTGTGCAAGAAAGCAAAAGCTCTTTGATTCAAAGAGAAAAGGAGAAACAACCCTGACAGTCGAGTCAAAGTCAGTGAGTTTGTAGTGTTTTCAAGAGGAACGAGGCGTCGCTGGCCAGCTGTTGCTCAATAAGCCGTTGCCCCTGTCCATTAGGCCAGAGGAGTTAATAAGACATGAGACAGGCCAGACCCAAGTGAGGAATGAAGGTCATTGAGTCACCAAGCAGACTGCATCCATCCAAGAGGGCCAACATTTCATACAGCCCACAGGTTTCTGAACCCAGCTCACAGACACACAAATACACAGCCTGCTTGGTTCTTAAACAACACACTCCCACGCAGACACAAACTGTAGTTTACCCCGGCTGACTGCAATGGCTGTAGCTCACAGGCTGAAACTATTATGAAACCAGAACATCTCCCCAAAACTAACCCTTTTAGACAGAGGACACCCTCTGACTAACACTCTGCCATTCCACCTGACCTGTTAGCACTTAACAGGTTGACCCCAGCCACAAAGACAGCATTCACAATTTCATGGCTAGTTTAACATTCAGTTGTGTTTTTGTTTTTCCATTGCATAGAAACAGTACTAATCATCATCACCTCTCTCACTCACCATCATTCAAATGCCAAACCATTACACTGACAGAACTCTGGATCATTTCCTGTCATCTCAAGTGTTCTCTTAATCGAGTTAACACAAATTAAAGAGCGCAGAATCTGAAAATAAATTTTCATTTACCTCCATCATAATAAACCCTCAATGTGGTGTCATAAACTGTATGGATACCCACATGCAGTTTCAAACATATAGAACAAGACAATGATTTGCAATTGTGTAGCATTGTGGCTAGGCTGTAACACTAGTATAGCCTAGAGCAATGCTATGCTCACATACCGCCTGCCCTTAGTGTTATGTGTGCAACTGTAATACTGAACTGTGACCAGTCCACTGCTGTAGTCATGTATAAGAATTAAATGGTCGCACCTACAGTAATGTTAATGTGCCTATAACAGACATTAGCAGTTGCAGGGCTATGCTGAAGCCTATGAAGAAGCTCATTGGTTGACTGAGCAAGTGCAGACCATACTGCTTGTACTGTAGATTCACTGATTAACTGATGATAGCATTTTCTGGTGGGGCTCCTCAGTGTAATGGACCAACTATGGATGGGTTTGTTTGTTCTTGAGTGAGGAGGGCCATGCAGTTCCTACAGGGACTTAACATTAGTTCCATTGAGTGAGTCGACCATCTGCCCACCATTAACCCCAGAACCCTCCTTCTCTTTACAGGCTGGACAATTTGCTTAATATGGCCTATGGCGTAAAGAGGTAATTAAAAACTTCACCCAATGCCAGATGTCCATGTTGACTCAATGATTTTTCAATATCCTTTTTTCTGTTCTGTTTTTAGTTTCTGTTTCCTTGTATTTTTGCAATCACTTTGCGTTTGAAAATTCGTTCAAGGTCAACTGCATTCTTGGTTCTTTGATTTGTTTGTTTGTTTTCTTTTTTTCCCCCCGTCAGTTTTAGTTGGCTTTAAAACCTTCCCAACCACTTAAGGTGTAAAAAAAACAGAAAACAATCAGTCTTTGTTTTCAGTGGTGATGAATTTGCTTTGTTTTGATTATGACAAGTGCTGGTGTTGCTTGGATTGTTTTGGGTTGTTTCTGTGTACTCAACGGATTTTGTTCTCTGTTGTAAAACTCCTAATTTCTAGGTGTGTGTTTTTTCTACTGGATTCAGGTTCTCCTGCCTTGTCCACCTTAGAGCAGCAGTATCTCTTTAGAATCAAACTTGAAATTTGTCACTGTGAATGTATAAAGATTTCCTCACTTCATTATTAGAATTACTCATTTTGTGCACCAGCTATAACCAATGTACACAATCTTCTGTGTGATTTACAAAATCTTAAGTTCTTGGCAGTGCTAACGGAATTTAAGAAAAGTTTAGGTAGGACTTATGATAAGGCTGGATGAACCTGGATCCCTGCTAGAAACAGGAAATGCTGTTTCACTGCAGACAGCTCCAGCTTTGCTCGGCACTGCTCTGCTCAAACTCCTTCCTTTCGCCTCCATGTTTCATTTTGCTTACCATAGGTGTTACATAACCCAGAGCAGCAGCCAATGTGGTGATAGATGTTCCATGTGCTGACGGTGGCACCTTGCATGTTGCAAGCACAGGGGGCATCATCAGTCAGTCAGCTTAGCAACTCAAACAGAACCAAAGGTTTAGCTCAAGAGAAATTTTCTCTTTGCAAGTTCCCCTAAAAACCTGTAATTTTGTCAGATAGGAGAATCTTTTTACCGAATAACACTATGATAGTGATGCAATATGACATTCAAAGGTTTAACCCTCTCCAGTAAGCACTTTACCTTCACTCTTTACATAATTTTCTAAAGGTGAAAATAGTGTCTGATTTAGCTGTCCTGATTGCAAAGCATGTCATCAAGTTAGAAGTGTTTTTCAGTGATCTGGGGCTGTTATTTGAAAGGAAAGAGAAGAAAAGTGTTAAGAGCTGGAAATGGTTTAGCTTTAGAAAGGACAGAATAGATATCTGGTCAGCTACACAGTTGCTATGCAACCCATGGTCTCGTCTGTAACATTGGTTAGTGCTTGGTCCCGCTCTGATGGGTACGCTAGCATACACGCTTACACCCATGCACACACATACATGAAGGCACACTCATTTCCACATTCACAAAACCAGTGTAAGCTAGCCTTCATATGGTCACAAACCTCATATTCTCCAGCTTTTACTGACAATTCACAGGAGAGGCCTGAATGTGACTGAACATGTCAGACAAGGTATCGATGTAATGAGGCCTTTTTAGATTCCACCTGCTTCATCCTGAAGAATCACCTCAGCAAGAGATTGAGGCCATATGATTTGGTGTCTATCATGACGCTGTTTCCTGTTGCAAGAGTCCTACATGGACAGTAAAAAAATAAAAACTTGTATCAAAGTATTGCAGTTTTAGAATTATAAATCCATTTAATCTCATAATAACTGTACAGATTGATATTTACTAATTTTATCTTAATTATAAAAGTGTAATTGATGCTGAGAGCTCCTACAGTCGATGATCTTGCCACCCTGAGACTAGTATTAGCATTCAAAACATCCACATAGGCCAGAAGCAAACTCTGCATGACCAAAGTCATGCAGGAAGGTCGTAGTGATCGACCATATATAGTCGCTGGAAAGAGAAGACTCTGGGCCCCAAGCAGCAAGCAACGCTATCGATCAGTGCCACAAGCTCTGGAATAGAACAGATCAGAACACTCTGCAGGAGAGGAGAAGGGGGAGGAATACACTTTGTACCTTAATGCCACTGGGCTGTAAAGTGCTTCCATTTTCCATTTAGTTTGCTCCCTCTTCCCTCCCTCCTTTTCCTTAAGAAAGCAGCCGTCTCTGAGACAGCTGCAGCAAAGCGGAAATCTCAATTAAAGCACTCCCAATAATGCCTATAGTCGTTTCTTGGAGAGAGGTGGCATAAGAAATGAACCTTTTTATCTCATTTACCTTTTATTTAAAAGTGGGGGTATTTTTTTTTCTCCTTTCCCTTTCCTTTGAGCGGAAAGGCAATTAAGTGAAGTCAACTGAGGATTCAAATCTCTTGCATCACAAGAAAAAGGAGAAGATTATGAGGCGAATGAGAACACATTTAGCAGGCTGGTGCATGATCTTTCATGAATTTCTAGCAACAGTTTAATTCAGCGACTTCCTGCAATTTAGCACCTAAAGGAGCCACTCAAGGACACAAAGAGAAAAACCTTCATCTGCATCTCCTTCAGCAGAAATATAGCACACCACTGTCGTCATTCCTGACAGGAGACATTTCAGAACTGAAGAGCTCTAGGAGGATTTAGTGGCAGCTAAGCAAACTCATGTAAAAACTCTTTACATATATGCACATACATCCTTATATGGTACATCCAGGTTTATCTTGGTGTGGTTTGTCTTGGAGATCAGGGCCTGTGGCTTGACCAGTAAAATTGGCTGTAGAGATTAGCGTATCATGCAGGTGAGCATCATGGCAGGCTTTTTGACTTAGGAGACTTCTGTTTTAAAATGTTACCGTCAGAGTTTTTCACTGGGTGTGGCTATTTCATGTACAGTAGATGCAGACACTATTTCACTGTAGGCCTGAAACTGTCCAGTTAACACTTGCTGTTTTCTCTGTTCTCTCTTTTTCCTCCCTCTATTCTCTCAGGTTTTCACCTATCACTATTGACAGCATGACCAGCCTGGTTGGCATGAACATCCCTGGGCACACGGGCACCGGTTGGTGCATCTTTGTGTACAACCTGTCCCCAGATTCAGATGAGAGCGTGCTCTGGCAGCTGTTTGGGCCGTTCGGCGCAGTCAACAATGTCAAGGTGATCCGTGACTTCAACACCAACAAGTGCAAAGGCTTTGGCTTCGTCACCATGACAAATTATGATGAGGCGGCGATGGCCATTGCCAGTCTCAACGGCTACAGGTTGGGCGACCGCGTCTTGCAAGTCTCCTTCAAGACTAACAAGACGCACAAGTCCTGAACTTTAACAGGTAGAAGCAGTTGCCCCACGACTTTGTCTGCTCCAAAATTGCCCCCAACCCCCCCTACCCCCACCTCCACCCATCCCTTAGCCCCTTCAGTCACCACCACTACCACCCTACTACAGCCATCCAACACAGCAAACTTAAACCGGAACACAAAGCAACCAACAAACCATCAAACAAATTGAACTAGAAATGGCTTATATTATAACTTTGGACCTATAAGCCAACGTTGCCTAAGTATTACAAAAATGAAATGATGAAAATGTTCACGAGTTTTTGGAAGCTCCTGTGATAATGCAGGCTTCTCTTTGTTGTATATTCTTTCTGTTTGTTGTGGTTGTTAAAATGATTTTTCTCTTCTGTGTAAACAGTAGCAAATCCCTGTATCCCCTTATTTCAGAGAAGAGAATGTCCGTTTTAGATTGGAACCTTTTCTCTGTCTTGATTCAGGATTTGTTTTTCTTTTGTAAATCCGGATCCACTGTCGTTAGTATTATATACCTCCCTGTCCGTAAAAGGGAGGGGGCTCTTTTTTAAATTGGTGAACCATTCATTCATTTTTAGTGTGTATTTAAAAAAGTCCCCTTATCGATTATAGAAGGGATTCGACGATCCCAGTAACTCTGATGTAGAAAAAAAATGAATTTCTAACATTGTTTTTGTTTTGTATGGCAAACAAAACATAATGTCTTTCCTCACTTGGGGTTCAGGGAGATGGGGCAAGGGAGGGGATGGGTTAGCTTTCCTGATGACACGTTCAGTAATTTAAGAAAAAAAAAAAAAATAACACTGTTGCCAAAGAGAAGATCTCTTTGCTTGAAAAAAATGTGTTTAGAAAAAGATAAAAATAAATAGAAAGATCTATTTTTATAAATGATAATTAAAATAATAATTATTGAAGAATTTTTACAAGAATCTGGATTTGAAAAAAAGAGAAAAATATTTTGACTGGCTAACTAGGGGGGGCCGGGGCGGGTGGGAGGGGGCACCACCTTGTCTTGTCGTTCTGCCGTGGTACTTTATAGGATCAAAGGTTGTTTTTTGGGAAATCCAAGTTGGTATCGATTTTGTAGATGGAAGGTTTTGTGAAAAAAGGATGCAATCTGAGGCAGGTGATTTTGGTAATTTTTCACATATGTACTAGTGCGTAATTATTCAGCGATACCCAAAAGGGAAGGGAGAGGGGTCTTTCCAAGGCCTAACAATCCTTACAGTCCAGAGCCCAAAGCAAGAAGACCCTTTGTCCACTTGTTTTCCTGTTTTTGTCATCAGTCAATATGGGATATCAGTAAATAGATATATACACATCTATCCATTTAGAAGCATACTATACATTATCTATATCATTTTCTTCGCTCTGCGTTTGTGAACTTACATTTGAAAAGAACTTCCTTTTAGCGATCAACAGTAGGTGCTATACTACATTATTCACATATCTTAAATATCCAAGTTTGTTGTTCTATGTGTTGTTTAAAGAAAAAAATACTTCGATGTTGGCATTGAATTGAGCTGCTGTTCTTTGTTTAATATTTGTTTAATGTTGGCCCAGAAATCTGGTGAGACTATTTCTTTACTGAATAATCAGATTTGAGGAATTCGGGCCTTGTAAGAATCACTGAACAATTTTTTTATTTTGTAATTTTTTTTGTTTGGCTTGCTGACTTTTAGGTTACTTGCTGAGCGTGAAACGTTTGTCAAAACTTAATGATGATTAGCTAGTTCCGTTAGTCTAGATATTTGTTTCCTTAAAAAGGATCTATGACAACTGTGTCTTTATTTGCTGTGTACAAATAGATGATATATATAAATATATATATAGTCTACATTTGTTTTACAATATCTACTGTACTATCTGAGTTGTCACTGTTCTTTTGTTTGAGCTTGTCTTTTTCATATGACAATTTATTATGAAGTGGTGGTTCAGTTACTTAGAAAAACTTGTGAGGAAACTGTTCAATTGTTGTCATGTTGCTTGTGGAGAAAAAAAAATTGGATTAACTTTTAGTTAACTACCGCGGCAAAAGAAACCGAACAAAAGCTTAGAATATAACTGTGTTGGTTTAACAGTTTATTTACTTATCTATTTTTTAAACTATTTATTTTTCTATTTATTTGTATTTATTATATATTTATTAATTAATTTATCTGTGTATTTATGTATTTATTTGTTTCATTGTCTGTGTATTTGCGTGATTCTGGTACAGGGAGGGGGGCGTTTCTGAGCAAAAGGGAACAAAGCGACTAGTGGAAAGGCTCTTCCAGTAGTCCACTGCACTGAGAGAACTTTTAGTACGTTTGTGCTTTGTACCAATATATCAAAATTACAATATAAAAAAATCTAAAAGTCAAGAAAACTGAAAAAAATGTCTGGAGGGTTGGGGGACGCTCTTCCCTTATTACTAGAAACAGTTACTCGCTATGCATAACCTAGTTAATAGTTAAATTTGCTATTGCTTTTTTCTTGTCTTGTTAAAATGAAATCTTTAGATCTTTTTCAATAAAGTTTAGTCTTAATAGAATGTTATAAACAGTCGTTCTGGTTCAATATAACCTGTGATAAGTTTGTGTAGTTCTAATAAGCCACTCCGTCCACACCCTCCCTCCACTTACTACCGCTTTGTGATGAAACCTTATGCAAAAATGTGGGTCTGAAAGCATAGTTTTCCGTTTCGGTTAGCATTTTGTATAACATTCAGCTCTTGGAGGCTTGGGCAGATAAATTTTAAAAATTGTTTGAGGGTCATTCATTGCACTGGACTAAATCGGTCAAAGAGTCAGAACTTATTTTTAATAATGTTCATCATGTTTTCAAATGACATACCAACAAATCTTTAAAAAAAAAAAAGAGAAATTGTTACCATTGCACACCAACTGTTATTTACAGCAGTTGTTGCTATACATAAGAAGTACTCTGGAGGTATAAAAAGGGATTGTACCGATTCTATATTTTATATACTCTAATATGATATATATTATATATTTTGAAAGGTGAAAGGTAAGGGGAATGGTTCCAGAAGTATACATATAAGGAATTGGATTTTTTTGTTTGTTGTTAAGACTTGAAAACATGAAGGAGGTGTGTGGAGAGCATTTGAAACACTCAGACGCATGCTCGCATAGTAGATCCTTCTCTCTCACACCTCACTCATATGACAAGCCGGGTCATTTAATATCATTACCATTATCCAAGCATCATCTATACCATCCTATTGCTTAATGTTCTTCATGACAGCAACAAACCAACCAACCAGACCCCTTCATGCTCCCCACTGCAGTCGGGAGCTTGAATTATGCAACGACCCCAGTAGAATGTTCTGATGTGTGAACTTATTTCCTACACTGTATGACTTTTGAACTCTTACAATGCGTGCCTGTGTTCCGCCTAAACCCTGTGTGCACGCGGGTGTGTGTGCGCGCGCGCATTTGTGCATGTTTGTATGCATGTTCCTTTAAGTAATTGTGTGCGTGTTGTGCGTTTGTCCACATGCGTTTATTAGCGTGGAGTACATCCATGTGTGTATGTACAGTATATACATACGTTAAGTGTCTGTGCATTTGGATGTGGGGTTTTTTTTTGCACATATATATACACATGTATATGTGTGTGTCCCTGAGTGCATGTGCGCGCGGAAGTGACTGATATAGTTCAAGATGTGCGCGCTTGTGTGTGCGTGTGTGTGTGTGTGAATGTGTGTGCATGTCAGGGTGTTTGAAACATGGGGCTGCGTCACCTCGCTCTATGCCCAACCCCTATGACTCACACCATCCCCTGTAGCGCCTTATAGTGGCAGCCTGCCAGTAGGAACAACGCAGCCAGTAGTGGAGGAGGGAAGGTGAACAGAGGAACTAGGCTCTTCTTGTCAGTTTTCATTTTCCTCCTGAGACGTGTTTGTTTACTATCTGAAAAATCTATAAACGAAATCTTTAAAGACAAAAAAGACGAAAAAATGTTCACAGGGCCCCATGACCGCGGGTCTCTCTACTCTCTCCTGCTTATGTTATTACTTAACAATTATCAATGATGATTATTATGATTATTATTGCTATTATTCTTAGTATTCTTATTCTTATTATTAATCCAATTACTGCGATGAATGACTTCATGTTATCCTTGCTAGTTTAGGTCATTTCTGAAACTGGAAACAAAATAAAAATCTTGCTGTAAATGTTTGTTTTTTCTTTTTCATAAAACTGTTGTGTTTGAATTATTTGTACTTTTGAATGTTGGGACAATAAAATGAGGTGTTAAGAGCTGTGATGTTTCATTTTGTAATGCTTTACATGGGAGAAGTTTGCCAAGGCAGAAAAGCTTTCTAACATGTGGTTAACAGTGTGTTTAAGTTTTGTTGCCTAAACCCACCTATACTCTGACTGAAAACTAAAAATAATAAGTCAGCTAGGTCTCAAGTTATCAAATTAACACTGACTTTTGCTTTCACGCAGGACTCAAACCCCAGTTTCCTGGGTGAAAGGCCTGAGTTTGGCCTGTTCTTCTGCAGCAGCCAGCTTTCTACATGGACTTTGTCACTCTTTACACTACCTCTCGTTCTGCACCTATCATTTTAAACATTGTATACATTACTGTATGTCATCTTATATCATCCGAAGTTTAAAAATTATTTCCTTCTCCTAATTGTTTGCATCTCCTGACTTTTTTAGTGGTTTGATCTAAAAGAATAAATTTATTAGGATAGGCATTTAAATATCTCAGTGTTCTTAATGAAACACTTAAATTAGTGTGTGTTGTAGAAATTTAGACTCACGATTGGCATATTCTAGTTCATATTGCTTAGCTGGCTGACACAATAGTGACAATAATTTCAAAGATCAGCCTTGTGAGAGCTTGAGTGTCTTAAATGTGACAATTTGCTGCATTGAACAGCTTTTGATCATTGAAAACTCTTTTTAGGCCATTTCCCTTTTCTGATATTTTATAAAACAGCTGATTAATACATTAATTACAAGGCCATTCCTCAAAAACATTAGAAATACTAGTTGCAGCCCTTGTATTTTGTTCTTTTTGAGTCCCCCAACATGACACAAAGAGCTAAAATTAGTTTTACCACACAACAGACCAGCGACAGTAAATCACAGATTTAATCTGCGTTCACTGTGACCTTTCAGCTACTGAGGGACAGTCACGACTATGAGGTAGTAACACTGCAGACATAAAACGCAGCGCTGATCTCAGTCAGCCCTGTAAGGTGCAGCTATAGGACAAGAGGGAGGAGTGAGCTGTAGCCACATCAGTGAGATTATACTGCCCCCTGTATCTCCACAAGAGACCTTTGTGACACCATGCTCCTTCTTACATAGTCTACATACAGTGTTGTCAGCATCTTATCTCATTTCGTTTCAAGCGTAATTTAAAAAGAAAATGTTGAATTAAAACACCTAAAACAAAGAGAGCTTGAGCAATCTCTTAGAGGATTGAGAAACTTTTAAAAAACAAGTTTTAAGTGCTTTACATGGTTTAAACCATTTCAAAGCTGAAATAAGGAAAATAAAATCAATTATAAATAATGCAAAATCCAGGAACACGACCAGGACTAAAAGGTACAAAATACAAGATAAGACTTGTAAGTGATTGAAAAGATTTTACTTAGATTATTTTGCAAGCCTCAGATCAATGGGCAGGGAGTATAAGGCAGTTTCTGTGCTATGGTAAGTAAAATTTGACTAGAATTTGTCAAAGATGTAATGAAAAACAAATCAACAGCTTTCTCTGTTTTAAATTTTTATTTAAACATTGGTCTAAAATGCAAATGGTCAAGCCTAGGTAAGTAGGTGCATTATGCAACATAGACCTTGCAGGTTCTGAAATATGCTTCTCATCAACTCCAGGGTTCACTGTAAGAATCGACTGTTACTGTCTAACATATCCTAGACCCTGAGGTGCACTGATGTTACGAGATAATCAGCATTATTCACCTGATCTGTCAGCAGTCATAATTTGGCTCATTAGTGTGAGAAGATAATGTGGGAGCAGGAGGAGGGTAGGAGGGTCTTAAAAATAATAGCTTTAAGGCCAGAAAGACACGGGGTATCTTAAAGAGTCAAACCAAAGGAGAGAACAATGTGTCCCTTTAATTAACTCTCCTCGACTGATTGAGAAAGATTAAAATATTTCACAATTTCAACCAGAGGAACCACAGAGACAACAGAACTGGATACTGAAATAACCTTGAATCAAAACTCTGTGTCCTTGTTTAGTGAACACTTTAATGTCCAGTAGATGAACGCAGCGTTACAGGTTTATAATCAAAATCACACTGAAGAGCTTTACAGCAGTTGTGGAGGAGACGATGGCTGTGAGACGGTGATATGTTCAGCCACCCTTGTCTTCCCTCTCCTGCTGTTAGCAACTTAATGATCCTCCGCTGCCATCAAGGCCAAAGTAGATGGGGACAGCATGAGTCAGCATTTGCTCTTAAGTTCCCTCTGAACTGACTTTTTCAGGGTTTAAAAGCATAGCTAGTTCAGTAAACAACTGTTGATGATTTCAGCTTCAGTTCTGTTTTAGTGGAGGCGTCAGCTGCGTTACTCAGATGTGGATAAAACAAAATTCAGCATGACTGAAAATATCTGATGCAAACAAGATGTTTAAATTGCAAAAGAAGTTAAAGTGCTCTCGTTGCGGGGAGTTGTTGGGTTTAAAATGGCTCAGTTCTCACCATCTTCTGTCACCAGGTGCAACCATATGATACTGCCTCTCAGTTTCTATATAAACCACTTTTCATCTTCCTGGGTGAGAGCTGATCACACTCACTCCATGGTGTGAATGTCAGCATCCTGCAGTGCTGTGATGTAGAAGGCAGTTCTGCCAAATGACAAGCATGAGCCTCACAGTCGGAAGCATATTATTTCATAAAGAGCTACTTGTCTTTGACAAATCTTCCGTAGTCAAATTTGTGCCCTGGGGGAGCTGTTGTTGCCCTCTAGTCCTCCTTGGAAGTCACTCTGACATTAATGGGATACCTCTCGTCACCTCTTTGTCCACTTTAGAGATTTCACATGGCTTAATCAAAGGAGACCGCGCTTCACTACATGGTATTTATTAACTGAGCTGCACTCAGATGATTGTGGCCCACTTCATTTTCGGTTTTGGCATTAACACACTGATCAGACTGATTGGACTGTCTGTTTAATCATAAAGTTAGTGTGTTACTTTGAAGCACATAACCCTCATCATGTGTTAAGTTGGTTTTGAAAACAATTTCCACTGCAATGAAGAGCATTGTGTTGTATCTTCTGACAACCGATTGCTGCACTTTAAGAGGTGTTTTTCCTGCCAGCAGTTTAGACATCTAGATTGCAGCCACCTTTGCCTTCTTACCTCCAATCTCTTTTTCCATTCTTAACACTTTTCTTAAAGTTTCACATCCTCTGTGCCTGAAAATGTAGCTGTGACAGTGTTATGACAATCCCTATAATGACGCTTAGCTTTGAAAATGCATTCTTGC
The DNA here is from genome assembly GCA_015106735.1 of Paratilapia polleni. Classification (NCBI taxonomy): domain Eukaryota; kingdom Metazoa; phylum Chordata; class Actinopteri; order Cichliformes; family Cichlidae; genus Paratilapia; species Paratilapia polleni. The sequence continues at coordinate 93,503 of VUQI01061024.1, forward strand.
TATCAGTCACTATAGGGGACTGTTTTTTAAAAACTTCAGCTGTAGTTTTGTTACTTGTTGTGTGATGTGTCATATATTTTATATTCCTGATAATGATTTTTCAGCATCTCAAGGAATTTGATTCCTGCCTCAACACCTCTTCCTCTACCTCTTGGCACCTTTATTATCATCAACTAACAAATTAGCCTGGAAAAATTCTGCCCCAACGACTAACAAGAAAATTAATTAAAGAGGTGACAAGAGTCTGTTATTTCAGTAAAAGCGAGTGAACTTTCTGGGCAGCACTTCCTCAAAATAAATCCAGTCTCTGTCACTAGTATCACCACTTATGCGCAGTCAGGATGTCCTACTTCTAACTTAGAACACTTTGTCACCCATTCAAGCTGCTTCTTCTCAGCAGGTCACTTGATGCTGGGTTTGGAAGCTAAAAAGATTCACTGGCAGATTTGTATCTCTCCATATATAATACGTTTTAAAATGAAATGTGTGAAAAGTGGGACTGTCAGTGCTGGTACTTCCTTGGAGTGAAAGTGACAATCACGGGGTCTAATAAAGCACTTGATCTTATTCAGGAAGTTTCAGACCCTGAGGGCTTTACTTGCAATATGCTCTCCTGTGAAGTCTCTTAATTTCAGTGTAATATTTCCAGAGCACCATGGGATCATACTGTACTTGCTCAGAGGCAGCATTTTCTTCTACACACAATCTGTTACAAGGTTATGATGAACGGGATGTCATGGCATCACAGCAATTTACAGCACACCGATGCGATGCTATAGTGAGACACTCAGATGTGGCTGACCACAGAGGGAGCAATATGCAAACAACACAAGGGGATGTGTTGGGACACAAAGCTTCCAAACAGAGCCCAATTTGTGATGGTAAATATGTCACAAGATGTTTGCTTAATGTTTGCTTAATGTTTTCTTAATGCGACCGTCTTCTGTGCATATAGAATAGAGCAACTCTTTCCTCACCATGTTCTCTCAGTGCTGTGGAACAGCTTCAGCAGGGGGCTTCCAGACTAGAAGTTAAGTTAGAGCATCTGTGTCATTGCATAGACTCCCATGCTGCTTTCTATCCAGCTATAAGGCACCACGAAAGTTAAAGTAAATTTCAATAGTTTTGGGGGAAAAAATTGTTTGGTAATCTTCTTTCACTGTAAAACATTTTAAGAAATCTGTGAAAAGTTTTCTGCTGAATTGCCCATCTTAAGTAAATCAGATAAAAAAAAATTCTTATTGTGTGTAACAGTTTTGTTTTGTTTTTTTCTGATTTACATATTTGCATGTACATATTTTCCTGAAGGCAGCACGTGCCTGCATGAGTTTTCTCTGGGTTCTCCGGTTTCCTCCCACAGTCCAAAGACATGCATGTTAGGTGAACTGATAATTCTATATTGGCTGTAGGTGTGTCTGGGAGCATGACTGGTTGTTTGTCTTTCCATGTTGGCCCTGCAATGGATAGGCGACCTGTCCAAGGTGTGCCTCTCACCTCTCATCCATTGTCAGCTGGGATAGGCTCCAGCCCGACACAACCCTAGTTGGATAAGCATTTAAGAAAATGAATGGATGGACACCTTCCTCAAACTAAACTACTATATAATATACATATATAGTCATGTGAAAAAGAAAGTTTTATGCAACAGGACTTTATGCAGTCCTGTAAAAACTAAGTACACCCTTACTGCTTCCACGGGAATTAAGAGGGTGAGTAGCAGCCAAGTGCTGCTAATCAAATGCACTTGATTAATTGATAATCACCAAGTGTGCCCACCTCTACAAAAGCTGAAGTTTTCATTCAGGTGTGTGTTAACACAATGTCACAGTCTTCGAGGAGTGGACGTCCCAGCAAATTCACCCCAAGGTCAGACCTTACAATGCTCTTAGAAATTGCGAAAAACCCAAGAGCTACATCTCAGACTCCAAAGTGGAGATGCTTGGCCATATTGCACAGGACCAAACACAGCATATCAGCACAAACACTTCATACCAAGTGTCAAGCACGGTGGTGGAGGGGTGATGATTTGGGCTTGTTTTGCAGCCACATGACCTGGGCACCTTGCAGTCATTGAGTCTATCATGAACTCTTCTGTATACCAAAGTATTCTAGAGTCAAATGTGAGGCCAGCTGTCCGACAGCTAAAGCTTGGCTGAAATTGGGTCATGCAACAGGACAATAATCCCAAGCAAACCAGCAAACGTACAACAGAATGGCTGAAAAAGAAAAAGAATCAAGGTGTTACAATGACCCAGTCAAAGTCCAGACCTCAACCCAATTGAAATGCTGTGACTGAAGAGCTGTGCATGAATGAATGCCTGCAAACCTCAATGAACTGAAGCAATGTTGTAAAGAAGAGTGGGCCAAAATTCCTCCACAACAATGTGAGAGACTGATAAAGTCATACAGAAAATGATTACTTCAAGTTATTGCTGAGAAAGGTGGTTCTACAAGCGATTGAATCATGGGGTATACTTAGTTTTTCACATGACTGCATCTATAACTAATATACACTATATTGCCAAAATTATTCGCTCGCCTGTCTTGACATGCATATGAACTTTAATGACATCCCATTCTTAATCCGTAGGGTTTAATATGATGTCGGCCCACCCTTTGCAGCTACAACAGCTTCAACTCTTCTGGGAAGGCTTTCCACAAGGTTTAGGAGTGTGTTTATGGGAATTTTTGACCATTCTTCCAGAAGTGCATTTGTGAGGTCAGACACTGATGTTGGACGAGAAGGCCTGGCTCACAGTCTCATCCCAAAGGTGTTCTATCGGGTTGAGGTCAGGACTCTGTGCAGGCCAGTCAAGTTCTTCCACACCAAATTCGCTCATTCATGACTTTGTTCCCACAAAGTTGGGAGCCTGAAATTGTCCAAAATGTCTTGGTATGCTGAAGCATTAAGAGTTCCTTTCACTGGAACTGAGGGGCCGAGCCCAACTCCTGAAAAACAGCCCCACACCATAATCCCCCCTCCACCAAACTTTACACCTGGCACAATGCAGTCAGACAAGTACAGTTCTCCTGGCAACCGCCAAACCCAGACTCGTCCATTGGATTTCCAGACAGAGAAGCATGATTCGTCACTCCAGAGAACACGTCTCCACTGCTCTACAGTCAAGTGGTGGCGTGCTTTACACCACTGCATCCGACGCTTTGTATTGCACTTGGTGATGTAAGGCTTAGATGCAGCTGCTCGGCCATGGAAACCCATTCCATGAAGCTCTCTACGCACTGTTCTTGAGCTAATCT
>VUQI01061025.1:7755-20260 GCA_015106735.1 Paratilapia polleni
AAAAAAAAAAAAAAAAAAAAAAAAAAAAAAGGATAGCTTCTTCAATAATGCATGAGGGATTATTTATCTTGAAGTGAGAAACAGTTCAGGCAAATTGTTCTCCCAAATAAATTACGTTTACATATGGCCCAAGGCAGGAGAAATCTCAAAGGCTTTTACAGGGAGTGCAAAATTATCCAGGAACTGAACTGTCAAAGAACTCTGCAGATGGAGCATTTAAGAGAACGGCATCAATAAAACAGTTTTGTGCTGAATGAGAAAAAATGTGAGACTTGAAACTGATCGAGGTGGTCAGACAACTTCCGAAAAAGTTTCAAAACTTAGAGGAAAAAAAAAAAAAAAAAAAAAAAAAAAACCAACAAAAAAAACCAACAAAAAACCCACTTTATACAAATGGCCATCCAGGTTAGAAAAGGACAAAACATTTGGTGAAAAAAAGCATTTTATCTGAAGAGACCAATATCTTAGTACTGAATGATATGACATGATAACATATCCACTTCATGATTAAATATGTATACTTGCATTAACTTCCTCTCACCCTGTATGATCATTAGCACACATGTTGCACAATCAGGAGTCCAATAGTTATTAAAATTCATGTTGAAGTCCAAAATTAGTTTTCACTTAACATTGTCCAGCTGACTGAAAGGTTAAAAATTAATATTAGTTTTATTCATATGCTTTATCCTGAATGTTTCTGATTTAATACTGGTTACTTATTAATTGTGCTTTAGATTTTGTGTAAATATATTAATGTAAAACCAAACCTTGTTCTTCCTGTTCCTTTGTTTTCACTAGTCAGTCAAATTGACAGGTCTGACTTCTGATGGTGAGACTGATTAGTTTAGTTTAATCATTTTGATTCATGTTAATCTGCTGCCCCGATTTGTTGAAACAAATGCAGATTTTATTTTTAAAGTGTAGTATAAGACTGCAAAAACACCATATCCGATATGGTTTAACAACAAGGACAGAGTTAGACACCCGTTCACTCCCTTCACAGTCCCTGCAGGCAAACAGTGTCTAAGTAAAGTTTTACAGATCTACTTTGGAGTTCAGTTTGGATCATCAAATCCCTTTTGTTTATTCATTTTCCAAATATTATTTCCTGCTAAAAAGGCGCATATCCATGAAATATGCATGACCTCCCCACTCCCACACAAAGGGAAAGAAAAACAAAAAGAAACGGTATGGTAGAAAAACACAGTACATCCTTCAGATTGTCAATTCAAGGTTACTAATACAAGCTGGAAATAAAAAGTTGTTATGTATAAATAATGGTCTTACTTCACCATCATTCTTATAATTGACACATGCATTGCTCCCCAATTTGAATTGCATTCTTTGGGTTTGGTTTTGTTTTTAAATTAACTTTAGGCTATGATTTTAATTAATGAATTAGTTGTTTGATGTCATTTTTTGACCCAACTGAAAGCTGATGTAAGTAAATCTAAAAATGAGGAGGTTGTTTGATCTGATAGGACACGAGGCTCTGCAAGTTTCTCCACGGGTGCCACCATGCAAAACCCACAGGCTGCATAAATTATGCACTGGTGTCTTTTTTAAAAGTCACACAGTACAATCCTGTCAAACCCCTCTTCATACATGAAATGTTTATATTGCACACGTGTGATGGAATGACAAAAGCTCTGAAAGGGTTTCAGTACTACTACTGAGTGGTTACATAAAGCAATAAAATTTGCTAAAATATTGCAGTTTAGTCACATGTCTCATGCTTCCTGTGTCGCCCCTGTCCATGAGAGACTGGCAGCTGCAGTAATGGCTGCCATGAGATAACGGACACATTTTAAAGATAAAGTTAGGAGATTGGTGGTGTGACAACGGCTTAAATCACCAGGTAGTTCTGATGGGACAAGTTTGGCTTTATATTCCCCACTTATTGATTTGCTTCATTTCTTTCTTGCTTTTTAGTTTTGTTTTCATTAGCTTTTGGCACTGATGATTACTTGGTTTGGATTAGAAAAACATCATGGTTTGGGTTAAAACACAACCCTTTCCAACAGTACATGAGGGCTCAAAGGACACCTTATGTGTAAATTAACACGGTGGTGACTTTGATGAAATGTCACTAATTGGCAAATGTCACTAATTGATGCCATTCAGGGCATCAATTAGTGATGATACTGATGATACTAAAAATTAGTACCACTTGAATTCAGCTTCCCAGCACATTTGAAAATGCATGTAGCTGTGGTCTGCTGGCCTTTACAAAGCCTAAAAGCTTATGCATGATTGAGACCTGTATTTCAAAATGAATTTGGTGGGCTGGTGTTCAAAAAATAGGTTCTGATTTAATTGGATAAGAGGTACTGGTCCTTGTAGTCATTGCATTCACAATGGCCATGGAGAGACCCTTCATGATGGGAATTCAGTATGAGAGAGTAGGGAGAAAGTGCATAATCAAGTGTGTATCACCAATTCCATATTCCCCTTGTTGGGCTTTAGAGAGAATTCAAGCTGACCTTGGTGCACATCCCATTTTACATACACTCACCGGACACTATTAGGTACACCTTGTTAGTACCGGTTTGGACCCCTTTTGCCCTCAGATCTACTTTATTTCTATGTGGCATAGATTAAACAATGTGCTGGAAACATTTCTCAATTTTGGTCCATATTGACATGATAGCATCATGTAGGTGCTGCACATTTGTAGGCTGCACATCCATGATGCAAATCTCATGTTCTACCACATCTCACTGGAGCTTTACTGGATTAAGGTCTGGCGACTGTGGAGGCCATTTGAGTACATTGTCATGTTCAAGAAACCAGTTTGAGATGATTTGAGCTTTGTGACATGGCACATTATCCTGCTGGAAGAAGCCACCAGAAGATGGGTGCGCTGAGGTCATAAAGGGATGGACATGGTCAACAACAATACTCAGGCAGGCAGTGGTGTTTAAACAATGCTCAACTGGTACTAAGGGGCCTAAAGTGTGCCAAGAAAATATCCCCCACATCATTGATACAAGGCAGTATGGAGCCATGCTTTCATGTTGTTCACATTAAATTCTGACCTTACCATCCAAATGTTACAGCAGAAATCAAGACAATTGTCCAATTTTGGTGAGTCTGTGTGAATTGTAGCCTCAATTTACTCTTCTTAGCTGACAGAAGTGGCAGGAGTGGTTGGATGCAAGTAAACAGTTTCCGTCAAGAGAAAGAGAAAACCCATTTGCCAAAATGAAGTCTTGAAACCATTGGCTGTAGATTGACAATAAACAATTACTGGCACACTGAAAAAGTGGTCTTACCACAGATATCTGCCTGCTATAGACAGAAGAATGTTGGCAGTTGTCCCCAGAGCCTAAAAGCACACTAGCCTTTAGGTTCTCAGATTGCTTTGTCTACCTCAGGCAAGTGGGTTAAATGCTAGGCTTAAAATTGATTTGCTTTTAAACAAGCTCAGTTGACACTTTATAAAGCTAAAAGCAGGCAAAAGGACCTGGTTGAGAATAGCAACATAAGAATGGTCGTATATATATATATAAGGTGACAGGAAGCAATATGAACAGCAAATGGGTCTGCTGACTTTCCTACCTTTGCACACCAATCACAGTGGGTGTCTGTGGCTCAGGAAGTAGAGCAGGTGATCTACTAGTCCAAAGTTCTCCATCTATTCCAGTCCGATGTTGACTTGTGCTTCGGAGCATCTGTTGAAATGCGAGTGTAGTTAAAAAGCATGTGAACAGGTGAATGTGGCTTGTAGTAAAAAGCCCTTTAAATGCTCCCAGTAGAAAAGTGTATCCAAGTGCCACCCCAGTTATGATTTACCATGAGCCAGTTAGACAAGACTGACAACCATTATAGAAATACAACCTGTTTGAAGGTGTGAGTGCAGTTAAAGTGATACCAGGCTTCAAACTGCTTCTGGAGAAATATTCCAGTTCCCTTTAAAAATCAGTGAGACAACTCTGCAAAGCCTGAATTCGTTTTGCAGTCACAACAAGCCATTCAGTCAGGACTGTTCTTTGGTTCCTCTGAGTCAGAGCAGAGCCTTAATACGACAACAGCAGGATTTTTTTTTTTTTTTTTAATTTCCTCTTGGAGCTGCAGAGAAATAAAACGTGTCAGGACCAGAACTGAGGGCTCCTGACATGCCTGTCACCATAAGGGTGATGCTACCTAAAGAGCACACACTGACAGCTGAAGGGGTGGAGGGTGGTGACGTGGGGGTCAGACTGGCAAAAGTGAAGGGAGAGTGATGCGTTTCTGACGGCTGGGTGTTACCCATGTCAAATCAGTCCTCACAGGGCAGTGCTGATTCACCCTTTGTCATCTGGTGATGGAATAAAATGATAGTGGTGGGAGCATGTCGCAGAGGCAGACAGGACAGAGAGACATAATTACCATCAGAACCCTTAGAGAGAGGGATGAAGACTAAGAGAAGGACATGAATAAATTGAAATAAAAGAATTAAAAATGAAGGCTATGAAGAAGAATAGAAGGGAAGCAGAAAGAGGAAAAATATGACAGATAAGTGTTAAGTGGCAAGGTGGTAAGTTTCATTACCCACCATTAAAAGAGTCACATATTATCCAGGTCAGGGCAGCTGAGAGTCCTACACACTCAGGCTGAGAGTCCTCTGGGCCCTTTTAAATTTAAATAGGCTGCTCACAGGTGGCAGGAGATGAGTAGGGAAAAAAAAGTATCAAAGTCGAGGAGGGAGAGGGCATACGAGACTCAGATAGCTAATGTCAGGAAATGAGGGAGGAGACTGATGGCTCAGATCAGGAGAGACAGGAAGACTGACAGCTGCTAAAGCTGTTTATGGGAAGTTGGTTGGGGGTGGGGTGCTGATAGTAATGTATTGATAGTTAGTCTAAATGTCATGACAAAAAAAAACAAAAAAGGTAATGCTGTAACACTGAAATCAGAAGTATTATGGCTGGTTTAGTGGGCAAAACAACTAGAATTAAGATGTTCCATGAAGACTTCTCAGAGGTAATGAAATGCAACTAATTCAACCCTGTCTTAGCTTGTCTCAACATGTCCTTTAAATTAATTAGCAAAATCGATGACTTGCTATTGCTGGTTGAAAAAAACAAAGATGGTCAAAATACTTAAACCAAACCTGGACTTGTTGTCCACAAACCAGTCGGTGACTTCAAGGTGGCTATGTCAATTTTCTATAAACAGTCTATGTAAAAGATACATGAGATCTTCCAACTGATGAATGATTGCCCTTTAGCCTAGAACTGTAAAATAAAAAGGCTCTTTAGGTCTCTAGTTGCAAAGCTAACATGACAGCAACAGCCTAAACTCTATAACTAAGACAGTATATGTAGCATGCCAAATTGTAAAAGAAGGATCAAAGATGGAAGCTATGTCACCCAAAATGATGCAAGCAAGCTGAACACACACACACACACACACACACAATCTCAGGTTTCAAAATACCTGTGGGGCTGACTGGGGCCTTCATTATATTATGTTTTTTTGGAATGTAAATCCAGTTGTCTTGAATTTCTGAAGAATGCCTTGAGGGGAATTTTACTAATTAAATTCACTTGGACTCAATGAACAGATTCAATTCTGGTGATCAAAATGTCAAGGTCACTGATCACAGAAAGTACTCACGAACATGGTAATTGCCAATAAGATACAAAGATAAAAACAAAATGTCAACTTCACCATGATATGTTCTGCAGAAAGACTTCTCTGGCCAGAGGGGGAAATTTTTACAACATGACATTCGGTCAGATAACAAGTTTGTGATACCAATCTGGTGTGCCCACCTTGAAACTGTGGTGATGTTAGGTTGAAAAGGTGTGAAACATTTAAGTTTTCAAATTCATAGCTTCTTTGTAGCAATGTCCGTATTATAACAATACCATCCACCACCATCATGGCTACAACTTTGTGTTCTACCACAATCAGCTTTGTTGGCTTCATAGCATAACCAGTTTTTACCCTTCTTTGAATAATGAAGTGACTGAATAACAAGCATGTTTGGTAACAGAGACAGTATCATTCCTAAACTTGCTTTCTAATTTAGCTTAGAGTCTTTACAGGGCCATTAAATACCATTCAAGTGTTGCTGCAGCTATGGATTTCCATCCAGTCTGGACTGGAGTCAGGTTTATGTGACAAGGACACTAAATTTTGGCTACATGAATCTTAGTGCTCCGACAGCTCTGCTGCTGCTGGCTTCCACAGCCATCTGCTCAGGCTGAAAAGTGGCCTGAGCCTAGAGGAAGTAGGGAGGGGCATCGTTGCAGCACAGATACAACTGGTGGTTTTATGAGGTTCCAAAAACCGTAAGATTTTCTCTTTTGACTTGGAGACAAACAATATATTAAGGGTTTGTTTGTTTTTTGTTTTTTTCACAAATGAACAAGGACAAAATTGCCATTCACAAGTTCACATCAGGAAAATAAATAAGCACAAAAGGCAAACCCAACAACAACTGCATGGTCAACAACAGACAACTATTCATAAGATCCAAAGCTTCCACATATGTCAGACAAATGCAGTAGTCAAATCCAAGTTGCTACTCCTACACAGAATGATTGGGAGAAAAAGATTTTATTAAATCGTGAATAGAAAAAAGGCAATGTTAATGTTAAAAACATTACAAATAACACAGCTAAATTATATTAAGTGCAAAACAAACATTTAAGACTAGTATTAGAATAGTTTGTGGTTACAAATTCTAATCTCTACCATCAAACCATCAGTGGGTATATTCTTGTTATATGGGCATAGGATCTCTACACTTTCACTTTTAGACAGCAGGAATGTTTTTGAGAGTTGTAAGTATAATCTAGAGAATTTTATAAAAGTGTCTTCAGTTCACTCCTATACAAAATGAACATCCTGAAGGTATTAATTCACTTAAAGCTGTTTTTTTTTGCAGAGCTGAATAGATTTCAAATTTGTCTTAATCTGTTTCCAGGATCATAAGCAAGATTGTTTGTTATTGAATGACCTCATTTGCTGTTTGGAGCTGCAATTAAAGGGATGTTTGGTTCTGTTTTATGTTTAAAACTCCTGTGAAAATAATAGCATTGCCATAGCTGTTTAAATACACCTACCAAAAATATTCACACAGGTCAGGTGACTTTTATCCTGTTTCACATTTAATACAGCAAAACCAAATACAAATAAATTACAAAAAAGGGTAACCAAAAAGATGTTTGACACGTCAGAGTCCTCAGGCTCCAGGCTTTCATTCAAGCTGATCAACTAAACAGGTGTTTTCAGTAATGAATGTTTCCCTTTCCTGGAGGATAGCTGCCTTCAGGCTGCATTTCACCTGGAGAAATGATTTCAAATGATGGGGTTGTAAGCATAACCTGTGGGAGTGAGGATGGCTAGATATCTTGCAACACTCTGCAAAACCTTTTATCAATTACTTCTGTCATCAGTGGAGGTCCTTGTTCATGCACTCACTGTAGTGTAGCATCCTTCCTTCTCCATTCTTTTTATTTATGTGTTTTTTTCAGGGACTCTTTATTTTTGAGCAGACCTACATTTTAAAAAACAAAATAGCACCAGTTTCTACACAGTGTTGCTTTATGAGTTGTTAGAAACCTTAATGTTGCCAGACTAACAAGCTCCTCATGTTCATTTTTAGTTTTTCAAAGTTAAAAGAGATAATTGTGAACATAATTTGTAATTTGTTTTACTGCCAGGGAGAACTTTAATTTGTCACGAATGAAAACGAGTCAAGTATCTCTTGATGCCTTAAAGGAAAAACACATCAGGGACTTCATATCACAGTGTCTCGTGATTAGGAGGAAAGATCACAGAATATCATTCTGACTACTTCAAAGAGTCTGACAAAAGAGTATGTGACTGATGACAAGTTGTGCATTAATGTTTGACTTGTGATCTGCTTTGGTAGATGCCAGTTTCAACAGCTGCAGGAAACCAAAAAATGAACTTGCAGTCTCATATGAAAAAGTTCATGTTTTGTTGACCCATCCATCTACCCCAACCTCCTATGGTCTTTTAATAATAATGTACCACTTCTTCTTTCTTTGGTACAATTTGTTGCAATTATTCCAGCCACCAGACAGTTTTGCCAACTGAAAATAAAGGAATGTCTTTTCTTGGCAACAACTGGGGCTCTTTGTCTTGGAAGGATTTAGCATTAGCATCGCAAAGCAGATGCTGGAATTTCTTCCACTTAGTCATTTTGCACACTGAGTGTCTTTTATTGGCTCTGGTTTTGTTGAATAACAGAACCACTGCGCAGTGGAATAATAAGCTCCATGGGAGGCAATTAGTGAAACACTCCAAATACAACTGACATCAGTGATTGCTATTTTTTCTACATTCAGGCAGCAGGTGATTAATAATTTATTTCATGCAAATCATGGCATGTAGCCAACATTTACACTACACATAAGTGTAGAGAGATGCTTATCTAAGATGAACAAATAGTAAACCACACTCAGGTGATTAATTAAAAGGGAAAAACCTATCTTGTTGACCCCTACAGAGAGGGGATCTGGGGGGGCTTTGCTGGTGTGATTTGGGGCCACTTGTTTCCTTAGAGGGAAGGGAATTGAAATTCAATGCAAAGTTGTTCTGAGTGGAAACAATCCAACAATGAAACATTTCTATCCCGATGGGTGATGTCTCTTCCAGGATTTCTCCATCCAAAGGGAATGAAGGGATCCTTAAGAGTTTGAGTATGAGAATGATGTGAATGCTATTAGCTTCACAATCACCAAACCTCAACCTAATTAAACACCAAAGGCAGATATTGGACCCACTTGTTATGATGTGTTCGGACCAAATGCAAAGTGATTTCACCTTGCATTATTGATGCAGACAGTTGCAGAATTGTTTTTGGACCACTCTGCAATCTGCAAATTTTGCCCCTAACATCCAATGGGAGAACTACTTTCTTCCAAAGTACATTGAAAACAACTGACAGTAACATTTTCAGAACTTAAGAGGACGTCCCACATTTTTGCTTACTTCTCTCACAGCCCACTCCTTTTTTCTTCTTCTGTCTCTGTAATGGCTTCTGTCTCTTCTGTCTGTGTAAATAATGTTGAAACAGCAGATTTCTAGAGACTTAGAGAGTCAGTGCCAAGCTCTTTTGGTGGCATGTCATGGACCAAAAAATTACTAAGAAACTTAATGTTGGTTGTCCTTTAATTTGTCTTTTATCAGTACATACTGTGTAATCCCAGATAAAATTTATATGCGACACTTCACTACACTTTTGCCTATTTTTGTACGCATATGCCACTATGCTGGGTACAAAAAAAAGAAAAGAAATTGAGGTTATGTTCTCAATTTAAGGTAGAAAATGTTTGAGTCTGATATATTTTTTGAACAGTTACCTATTGGATAATGTATAGAGCTGTGGTAATGGTTGTGATATCTCTGTACTTTAAATGTAAAATGTGTTATATTGTAAATGTCAGCGTTAACTGCTCATAGCACATACTTTTGCCCTCTGTCAAAGAAAACAGAAAATACTGGAGACAGAATGACATCAACGGGAGAAAAAAAGTTTCATTTCTTGAAAGGCTTCACATAGCAGCAGACAAAAACAGCAGAGTGATTTCACTCCCAGAAATGCTGCCATAATCATTCAACACTAATAACCAGGAAATGAAACTAGACACCACATTAACCCAGCACTGCAGTGGAACATCCAGTTGCTCTCTGTCAAATTACCACATTAGTCCTAATGGCACATGGAGCATTCTAGTCGGACACAGCCCTCAACCTGTCCAGCTACAGGAGGTGGACTCGAGATCATGAACATCTGTGAGGTCTGAATGATAATTTTGTGGTTATGTGTTAGTTAAAACATTAGAAAAAATCATAACATTAAATTTTTCCTTCTTTACAGTCTCCGAAGAGAACTATTAAAGTCTTTGGAATGGGAAAGTTGCATAGAGATGATGCAGTATTGGAAATGTCATGGCTTCATTTATTTATGTTTATAGATTTATATGCTATCCATCCATCCGTTTTCTTCCGCTTATCCTTTTCAGGGTTGCAGGTGGGGGCTGGAGCCTATCCCAGCTGCCATAGGGTGAGAGCCGGGGTACACCCTGGACAGGTCGCCAGTCTGTCGCAGGGCTAACACAGAGAGACAGACAACCATTCACGCTCACATTCACACCTACGGCCAATTTAGAAAGACCAATTAACCTAATCCCACTAACTGCATGTCTTTGGACTGTAGGAGGAAGCTGGAGTACTCGGAGTGAACCCACGCAGACACGGGGAGAACATGCAAACTCCACACAGAAAGGCCCTGGCCAGAATGTGGATTCAAACTCAGGACCTTCTTGCTGTGAGGCAACAGTGCTAACCACCGCGCCACCGTGTGTTTAATAAAATAAAAAGCCTTGTTCATTATGCTGACCAAACTATATGGAAGACTGACATAACAATGAAAAGGGAACAAATATTTGTTGTAGTGAACATTCAAGTCCAATTTGGGGGCAGTCCTAACCACCTGCCTCTACTTTGCTATATTCACTGTCATCACAAGGCGAACTCGTTTCGTTTGACCATTTTCGGTCCAGTTAATATTCAAGGCACAGCATGAGACCCGTTTATTTCCATTAGCCAGCGATCACAAACTGAGCCTTGTGACTTCTTGCAAATTTTATGCTACTATAATATAAATTCAGCTTTAATGAAGCAATGCAAATGAAATGAGATGTAAAAGGAAAAAACAAAAAGGTTTTTGCTTGTTAATGGTCTTTCGTGTGATGGTTGACAGTTGCAAAAACTGCATCTCACAAGATATGTGTGTTTGGGTGTTGATTGCTACTGCAAGAGGGAGTGGTAGTTACAGATTGGTGTGGTCATCCAAATAAATTGTAATTCTGTTTTACCTATATGAAAGTACATATTAAATTGTTAATATTAAACTTCCAACAAAATTTAGTTTGGAAATTGCTGCCGTCTTGTGTCTTTAACAGTATTGAGCTTAGTTAATCAGTGGTGCTCGTAGTTCTTGGTTATAAAACCTGCAGAATGGCCTTTTTCATTAAGTTAATCTTTAGAGGTTCTGTTTGTTTGTTCAACATGCTTCTCTCTTATAAGAATGAATCCATATACGTAGCAAGACTGTGTTGAGTTATGGTAATGGTGTAGCAGCACTGAGAGCAGGCAGGTGCTGGTGAAGAAGAAGAGTAAAGTAAGCAGTGCTGACTGAACTGCCTACTAAGTGACAAAAAAGGTCCATCCATCCATTCATTTTCTTCTGCTTATCCAATTCAGGGTTGCAGGGAGGTTGGAGCCTTTCCATAGTGTCACAGGGCAAGAGAAGGGGTCCCCTCTGAACAGGTCGTACGCCAGTGTATTGCACGGTGAAAAAAGACACAGACAACCATTCATGCTTACATTCACACCTGTGACCAATTTATAATCACCAATTAATCTAACATGCATGTCTTCATGCTTGAGTTGATACTTGGACACACATGCTGATTACAGTACCTTGAAAAAGTATTCATACCCCTTGAACTTTCCCACATTTTATCACGTTACAAACAAACTTAAATGTATTTTATTGGGATTTTATGTGATAGACCAACACAAATAATTGTGAAGTGGAAGGAAAATGATACATGGTTTACAAATAAAAATCTGAAAAGTGTGGCGTGGATTAGTATTCAGCCCCCCTGAGTCAATATTTTGTCAAACCACCTTTCGCTGCAATTACAGCTGCAAGTCTTTTGGGGTATGTCTCTATCAGCTTTGCACATTTTTCCCCATTCTTCTTTGCAAAATAGCTCCAGTTCAGTCAGATTGGATGGAAAGCATTTTCAAGTCTTGCCACAGATTCTCAATAGGATTTAGATCTGGACTTTAACTGGGCCATTCTAACACATGAATATGCTTTGATCTAAACCATTCCATTGCAGCCCCTGTTTAGGGTCGCTGTACTGCTGGAAGGTGAACCTCTGCCCCAGTCTCAAAACTTTTGCAGCCTCTAACAGGTTTTCTTCCAGAATTGCCCTGTATTTAGCTCCATCCATCTTCCCATCAACTCTGGCCAGCTTCCCTGTCCCTGCTGAAGAAAAGCATCCCCACAGCATGATGCTGCCACCACCATGTTTCACAGCGGGGATGGTGTGTTCAGGTTTATGTGCAGTGTTAGGTTTCCGCCACACATAGCGTTTTGCATATAGGCCAAAACGTTAAATTTTAGTCTCATTTGACCAGAGCACCTTCTTCCACATGTTTGCTGTGTCCCCTACAAGGCTTGTGGCAAACTGCAAACAGGGCTTCTTATGGCTTTCTTTCAACAATGGCTGTCTTTTTGCCACTCTTCCATAAAAGCCAGATTTGTGGAGTGAATGACTAATAGTTGTCCTGTGTACAGATTCTCCCACCTGAGCTGTGGATTCAATTCAATTTTATTTATAATAGCGCCAAATCACAACAACAGTTTCCTCAAGGCACTTTATATTTTAGGGTAAAGACCCTACAATATTAGACAGAAAACCCCAACAGCCAGACGACACCCTATGAGCAAGCACTTGGA
>VUQI01061026.1:0-23047 GCA_015106735.1 Paratilapia polleni
AGCCATATTATCGGTCAGATAATTGCATCAAAAATGCTCCAAAAGGCTCCAACAGCACAAACACAGTCCAGAGGTCTAGTTCAGGGACTCCAATTAGCTGAGGTGAAGCCTAGCAGACAGCTAGCAGCTACAGCCGCCTGTGTTGCCATCCACCTGTCCAGGCCACGCCCCTAATAATGCAAACTTTGAGCCTTAATACAATTTAAACAGGTGAGTTATAAACAGGTGTTATGAAGGGGGAAATTAGCTACAGAGACCGAACAGTTTTTGGCCTCCTTACAGTTGCTATGAAGGATAAAACTATCCAAACGGGCTAAAACTGTTTATTTCTGCTGTAAAGGTGGACATTTTAACATGGGAGTCTGTGGAGGTTTTCTTTCCCCTTTAATCTGACCATGTTTAAGTCCCAGTTTTGTTAGACTGTAGAAACAAAGTTAGAGGTGAAGCTGAGATGGTTTTTAAACATGTGGATATATTGGACAAAGAATGATGAAGATGAAGCTGCCAGGCAGGAGGAAAAGAGGAAGACCACAGAGAAGGTTCATGGATGTAGTGAAGGAGGACATGCAGAGGGTTGATGTGACAGAGGAGCATGCTGGGATAGGGTGAGATGGAGGCAGATGATCTGCTGTGGAGACCCCTAAAGGGAGCAACAGGAAGAAGAAGTTCTCCCTGACGTTAAATTACTACGTGTTGAGACTTAGAATGTGTCGCTAACTTCCTGTATGAACATTTTCACTCTGATCTGGTCTGTGAAGACCTGAGAAGACCTGAGACTAACTGAGGACTGAGCACCCAGCAATGTAAAAGCAGGGTCACAGTTCTCTGGGTACACAAACTTACTGTAAATCATCACAGTATTTATTATTATAATGCTTTTTGTTCCTTTTCATTTCACATACGATCTTTTCTTAGCGGCCTGTGTGGGTTTGTGTGTTTTTAAACTTTCAGAACTTCATTATTGCTGTTGTGATGACACCGTTTGTCTACACGAGCTTCATCTCGTCCCGCCTGTCTGTGGACCAGCAGAGGTTGATTGCTGTTAAAGATGAAAACAGCCGACCAAAATGGTCTCCAAGGACCAAATGATCAATGAGCTGACTGAGATGTATTGATTTCCCTCCCTCTCAGCGAGCATGAGGAGCCCAGAGAGTGTAAAAAAAAGGTAGCTGTTGACACAAAGTCACACCCTCCAAATAATCTATTGGGTTTTTATGCAGAGGCTGTTTGCATTTTGTCTCAGTTGGTATAAGAGTCTGGGCTGCAAGCTTCGACTCTAGAGGAGGAAAAGACTCCATCAGTGACATAAAGACATCCTCATATCACACCAGATTCTTTAGATCAGTCAGTTAATCAGACAGTTTACCAACAGAAGATCAGTGCTAAAATCTTTCCTGCTACTCACGTGTGACAACTCGATGTTGTTCAACTGGTTCATGAGAGCAAAATGAAAGTCTCTGTGAATGTTTGGATGAAACAAGACACCTGAATACACCGTCTAGAGTTGTGGGGTTATGAATAAAGCATTTTAGATAACTGTTGTACATTTTATAGACAAATTAAATAGTAGATGAAATTAGAAAATGAAAATGAAGGTTAGGTGCAGCTTTAAATGTCCAGTTGTTGTGGCTGAGATGCTCACAAGCAGCTTCGAGTCCACCTGTTCTGCTCTTCCTTATTTCCTGTCACATATGTCCTGCTGTAATGGTGGATGTTTATATTAAACATATGTAAGCCTATGTACAAGTAATCTCAGTTTTTTTTTGGTCTTGGATCTGTATGATGTCATAGAAAAGGGACATTCCTAATATGGTCATTTCAGACACACAGAAGCCCCACTTACCTGCTGTTCAAACCCTGTTTATGAGGGGCAGCCAATCAGAAGAAAGTTGTCTCAAAGTGGGAGGAGCTAAAACAGCTTGTTTCAGACAGAGGATGAACTGAGGGGCTGCACCGAGACTCAGTAAAAGATAAATGAGGATTTTTTTGAACTGTGAATCATGCAAAGCTACACTAGTAGACTCCATAGACTAAAAAAACAGAGCTGGATATTAGCAGATAGGTTCCCTTTAACTCTCTTTTTGCTCTGGTTTTGGTCTTCACCTGCTCCTGAACAAAATCATCTGCTTTTTTCAGCTGCTCCCTTTAGGGGTCGCCACAGCAGATCATCTGCCTCCATCTCACCCTGTCCCAGCATGCTCCTCTGTCACACCAATGTCAGTTATACAGACCCAAACCAACAATGAATATCTCATTGCTGCCGAATCACCAGTGAACGGGCCCACCCCTTAGAGGGACCTCGATATAGTGGCTGAATATCTCCCAGTATCTGATGACTGACCACCAGTCTATCAGCATGAGTTCACATTTTCCAGAGTCAGCGGTCAATATTTATCTGCTGGCTACAAAACAGACAGTGTGACAAAGAGCGGAAAGACTTTAGAAGCAATCAATTCTTTTTCATAAATTTCTTTGTTTTTGTGCCACAAAAGAAAATAATCAGGAAAAAACACTGGCAATCAGCAATCAGCCTAATTATTTTAAATATCAGCATTCATCCAGAATTTCCCAATCAGTACATCCTTACAACCAGTGTCTTCACAGGTTAGTAAAAGCTCAGGTGTTCATCACTTTTTCTTATCCCAGAGAAGGATGCAAAATACTGTAAATATTGGAGGCACAAAACAACCAAAACCAGATGTGACGTCACCACAGAGGAACATAAACTGACCAAAACGAAAAGAAAGGGGAGGCAAAACGTCCAGAAACAGATGTAAAGTGAATAAAATCAGAGAAAATGACGACAAAGAGGCTCAAAATGTCTGCAAGCAGATGCAGGACAAGTTGATGTAAAATCAGACACAAAATAACCTCGGGTCAATGAAGTTAAAAAAAAAACACCCAATGAGAAAGAAAAAGGGCCACAAAAACAAAGCCAAGAAGGGTTAGGGTTAGAGAGGGGCATAAAATGATTAAAATGAAACAATACAGCAAAAAGGAGACACAAAACAAACAGAAACTAAATGTAAATTGTAAATCAGTCACTAAATGACCTCAAAGAGACATAAAACCACTGCAAGCAGATGCAAACTGACTAAAAAATGATGTAAACTGACCAAAATGAGACTCAAAACAAACACAAGAAGATCCAAAATGACCAGAGACGTAAAAAACCCACATCAAACGACTACGAGCAGATGCAAAATGACTACAAAGAGACTAAAAACAACTACAAATAGATGTAAAAGGGTCATAAATAAATCTAAAAGATCTGTAAAAAGAAAAAAAAATGGATACAAGGTGATGCAAATGGGGTGCACACTCAAATGGTAGAAACTTGTCAGTCACAAGGTGGCTCTAAACCCTGAATCCTCCCCTGCTTCATCGTCCTTTTTGACTCTAATGGGACCACAATTTACACAAAGGACTTCATGTTTTATTCAGTAAAACTTAAAACTACTGAGCCCATAAACTCATCATTAAAGTGTTTACTGAGCTCAGAGATCAGGTGAGTGGTACGATCGTTTTCTCAGACTTCTATACAATCAGACCAAGCAGAGTCGCCCCTGCTGGTTATTAAAAACAATGCGTACGTCCATACCGACTTTACCTTCAGTCCCGGAAGCTACATCCAGCTTTTGCTTAAAAAAAACATGCACTGCCACAGAAACTGGAGCACCAAATGTGGATTAATCCTCCACTAAAAATAGTCCCAAAATACTTTTTCCTGCTGTTTGATAAAAACCTACAGCTGACAAAATGTTCCAGGAAACTACTGAGCCTTTTTCAGATGTCAAACTTTATATTTCATGAGATTTGTTATCAGTTGTCCTTCTGCACACATTAACATTTGACTGTAATCTGTCTCCAGTTGTCTAAATTTAGTGACCAGACTGATTTTTAGTAGTCAGTTATGAGGTGAAATGATCCATTTGGGCTTTAAAATATTTTTAACCTTTAAAAAGCAGAACAGGTCAGTAAACACTAAATACTAGAAGGCTTTTGTTGTTGAAAGCAGTGAAAGAAGAGCAGCTTCCTGCAGCTGCAGAGTAAAAATATCACCTTTTAAATAATGATATCCTTCAATCTGCAGTGGGTGTGCAGTATTATCTCCCTCTGCTTCGGCCTGTTGCATAAACGCGAAGTGCTGAAAGGCTCCAGAATAAAGGCTCAGCATTACGCACTGGTAATCAGAGAGAGGCATGTGGCAGGATTATTATCATCTCTGCAGATCAAAAGATTACAAATAATAACGGACATCAGCGAGGAAGAACACGGGCCACATGCCTCTGCAGAGACGAGCTGCAGCGGCAGCGTGAGAAAGCAGCCGTTTGAAGGAAATATCCCCGACAGCTTCAACAAGTTTCAGTGGTTTCACATCTGAGATTTGAACTCAGACTGAATGCAGGAACAAATAAAACTGAGGCAGTGTTACACATTTGGCAAGCTGCATCAACAGTTGGCATCCTTTGTGGAAGGGATTTGGACTTTCAGGAAATAAAACAAATAAAAACGGATAAAAAGGAAAAAAAAAAGAAAAAAAAGGGGGCCATCCTATGACCGAAATCAACATTCAGATGATGCGATTATGCTGCACAGTATTTGCTCCGGCTGTCCTGAAATAACACAGAAGCAGCACAGCCATAAAGAGCCGCTGCAGAGGCAACATTTGGCTGAAAATCCCACCATCAACACAGTAATATCCCTCATTATGGAGCCGACAGCGGCCTCTCTGAAAGCGCCGTGACGGAGAGTGAGGCAGGGTTTCAGCCTGCAGATTTCAGGCAACATTAACACATTATTTTCCTGCAGAAGCCAAACACAAAAACAACAGACGGCTTTCTGTTTGTGTAACTTCTGTTGTTAAAAAATGTCACATCAGAAATATTTATCTTAAAATCTGTGAGGCATTACATTTCACACCAGTCTGTTATTTCTGAAGCACTGAGCGTTCTATTTCTTCCTCTACCAGGAATCCATATCCATCGGACTCTCAGTCCAGACAGAAGTTTACTTTTGGTGAAACTCCCTGATGAAGGCTTGTACGCATGCTGAAATGCATCAGAGTTTTTAGGTTGAACATCATCGTTCCATGAGAATAAAAGCATCTTATTTGGTTTTTAGTAGGGCCTTGGAGCTCTTTCAGTTTAATGTAATTCTAACCTGCCACCACTGCTTTTTTATTGCATTTAAACTGTACACAGCAACAATGCAAAGCTGAGGTGCTTCCAAACATAATATGGATTGCTGGTAAAAGAAAGAAGAAATGGCATCATTTTGGCCCACAATATTGAAATTTAAATCAAAATTCCAGGAGCACAAAGTTACAAGAAGAATCAAGATCTGGAAAAAAGCAGTAAAATGACCATTTAAGCTGGGCTATTTAGTGGCTAAAACATCCCAGTTGTTAAATGTCTTACATTGGAAGGACAAATTAGCAGAACACAAATGTGTGCCATACTCACAATGTTAATTACTCCTCCACAACAGTAACACATCCACAGCTTTCCATACAAAGAGGTGATAGACAAAGGAGGCTGAACCAAAGGGAAGCTTTTTGAATTTATAAATCACAGGCCACTAAATATCCTGCATTAGGTGCCAGTCGCACAGGCCAAGAGTCCAGTTGGTGACACCCTGGCAACCATTGGTTGCTATGGAAAAATGTGTATGCCCTGACCGGAGGGTGAGTGGTTGCTGGCAGTCTCTAGGTGATATTGTTTGCAAAGACGGTGCTGCACCGGAAACCCCGTTGTGATTGCTTTGGTCACTAGCAGATTGCCACAGTCGCCCGTGGTTTGTATGGAAGATGACAACTTGTCTGCAAACACTCTGCAACTACTCGCTAAGCAGTAGTGAAACTGTGAAAAATGCGATGCAAACTGGAAACAGAGAACGTTCGCCTTCAAAGTAAAAGTTGGGCCTTAACGCTGCAACTGACACAAAAGTGCAGCCGTTACTTTGAAGGTGAACGGTCTCCGTTTTCAGTAGTTTGTGTTTGCAGATAAGTTAGTGTCTCCCATGCAAACTACAGACAACTGCAGCCATCTGCTAGTGACCAAAGCAATCACAAAGAGGCTTTTGTTTGCAGTACCGTATACCTCCCTGCGACTCCCAGTAACCACTTCCCAACCAGTCGGAGAACGCACATTGTTCTCTAGCAACTGGTCTCTAGGCCTGTGTGACTGAGGTCTAAAACAAAGACTTTTTCTGTTAATTTACTTGGGGTTCTTTGATTTTTAAGCCCATATAAAGCAAAAAAGTTCCTTAAACAAAAATATACTTTTCAAGATATCACTACCATTTTTAATTAGTTAAATAGTCTGTATGAAATGGAGGGAAAAAAAAGAAAGAAAAATGAATTGATGCAGGTGCTAAAAATTTGGGTGGTCAGAAGCTGAATTTCTTTTTACCACTGATCCTTTACGTTTAGCATTTCTAGCTTATTATAATTAGCTAGCTAACTATTTCTACAAGTGCTCCACTAACACATGGGGTTCCACAGGGCTCGATTTTGGGCCCTTTATTCAATTCTAATTTAGTTGCTTCTATTGCGTGAAATTGTCAGGAGATATAACACTGAATTTTTAGGTTTTAATCATTTTACTGGACGTCTGTTGATCTTAATTATTAATTTTTTATTTGTTTTATATTATGGTTTTTAGCATTTTTACTGGTCTATTGTTGGTTTTCTATCTTCTTGACTTTCTATTTCCTTTATGAATTTAACTGGTAGCTTTCTGGAATATTTTTACTTTTTTTATTTGTTTTTATCTGTGACTGCTGTTCTTATTTTATTGAATCACTTGCTTACATCTGATGAGTTCTTACATTATCTATAGACTGTCATGCTACAAACTCTGGTAGCTCACGCTTTGTGCTTCCTCGTGGAATGAAATGTACTGTATAAATAAAGTACTCAGAATGGACTTTTTGCTTCACTAAATTATAGAAAGACTAATAAACCTTATATTGGACTGGCTGAGGGACCAAATTATATGTGAATATTTTATATGGGACAAACATTTTTGATAAAAGTATGTCAATAATCAATCAAACATATCTCTGGCCAGTGATTTTAATTTCCCAGTGTGGCCTGTTTGACAAAGCTGATCTAAACAATTATCGATGACTAAATAACCAAAAATGAAAATAATGGTTTGTTGCAGCCTTCATAAAATCAGATGATACACCAGTGTGCCATGTGCACCATATTTGAAGGACATCAGGGTTCATACATGATGATGGAGGCTGAAGATGACAAAGAAAAACAGCAAAAAAAAATTCCCATCCCAGATCCCAGAATATTTTATAACAACAGGAAGAATAATTCCACTAACATCAGCAACATGAAGGTTTTTAATGTCTGTGCTGCATCCAAACACAGGTTTGTGTAGTTTTGTTGTGCAGGACTGAAATGGTAAACGTGCAGTCACAACGTTGTTCTCGGTTAATGTTGTGCGACTCTTTAAAGAAACAGTTTGAGTTTTTCCCCCTGCTTTAATAAAAAAGAAATGAGCTAATTAACAAATAAAGAGAAGTTTTAACTTCTCACATTCGCCCACTCGCTCCCACACTCTTTCTTTCACTTTAGATTAGTTTGTTAGTCGGTTACATAACTGCTTAGACAGCAGTTACATAAAAATATGACAAAATGTTAAAAAAGGAGTATAAGCAGAACAGGTTTGGTTTACCTTTGTAATTAGTGCACAAAAGGGATAAAAATACTCAGCACTAAGATAACAAAAGATGAAGTTTAAATGTTTTCAACTTTAACTGATTCCACAATTTTCCACATAATCAAAAACTATTGATCACACAGAGACTGAAGCATCTCATCATTATTATCGACATCATCCTTCAACAAGTTAATCAAATATCTGAGTACACCGTTTGCCTCCTTTGTCCTTTTCTCTTCTTCCTCGTTGGTTTCAAATTGAAATTGGTTCGTTAGGCCGAGGCTTCTACATTTTAATCTACGGCTGCTCTGAAATCCACTCTGCTGCCTTTTTTTCCAGCTAGTTGAGTCTTCACAGCTTCCTGTTCAGACTCGCAGCGTCTCATTTTTCTTTATTCGTTTACAGTGTGTGTGTTTACCTCCGGGTCATAAACCCGTCCTCTTCCTGCAGGTTTAAACTTCCTTCTGTTCTTTTCCCTCTGTCATCACACGTTCAAGCTGCTGCAATGAAAAGTCAATTCACAGATTAGTTGATGACAAAATTTAATATTTTTGCAGGTGCAGCTGAAGAAAAGGCTTCAAATTATTTAACATGAACCCTTTAACTATGTTCAGCCGCAAACCAGAGGCTCTGTGGGTGTACTATATGACAGAGTGACTTATTTTTATCGATAATTTAACTTTATTTACACAGTTAAGAGCAGGCTACTTATGTTTTTCTTGTCATGTGGTGCCCTCTGGTGGACAAACACTGAAACACAGCAGGGTCAAAATAGCTTCGAGGTCCATTTTGCAGCTTTTCTGGAGCTTTTGATCACTTTAACATTTTAACATCCACTGCTCTGCACGCAGGGATGTAAAAAGAATCCAGAAATCAGGTTTAACAAAGCGAGTTTTCAGTTCCAGGAAAGCTGATGAGAGTTCAGTCAGCTCTGAATATGTTGACCTGATTTAAGCGTTTGTAATTTAATAAAAGCAACAGGTGGATACAGAGCAGAGCCTCCATCTGAATCCAGTGGAGATGAAATTTGAATGCGCGTCACTGTTCACCTTAAAAAACATTTTAATCAGTTTCGCCCTCTCAGTGATTATTTACCCAGCATGCATTTTCTTAAACAGACAATAAAGCTACAAACCTACTAAAGTTTACATTTGACTTAAATAGAAACATTCAGCACTAAGCTGACAGGGACAAAATGCAACTTACGATAAAGATACGGGTCAAACAGGTGAGACAGCTTACTTGGACATGTGATGTTAGTCAGACCCAGTAAGATTGATTTTGGTGATTTGAAGAATTAAACTTTACATTTTTAGAGACCCACAAAACTCACTTTGAACTGCAGGTAGGTCCAGAAGTATCTGGACAATTAGAAATCAGATATTTTGTATTTCAACGGTAAACCAAACTGT
The DNA here is from genome assembly GCA_015106735.1 of Paratilapia polleni. Lineage (NCBI taxonomy): Eukaryota > Metazoa > Chordata > Actinopteri > Cichliformes > Cichlidae > Paratilapia > Paratilapia polleni. Next base: position 9,092 of record VUQI01061026.1, read on the forward strand.
AAAGATGTAAACTGCTTATTTTAGGGGGTTTAACTGTTCAGGAACTGCAGACATTTTTATACACAACGTATACATTTTATATGCAAAAATTGTAAGGCTGTCCAAATAATTATGAACCTGACTGAACATTTGACTCGAGTTGAAGTTAGCTCTAATTCTGGATCAGAAAACCCAGAGTTTCCCTCATCTTTTCTGGAAGAGGTTCTCTGACGTTCTTATAACCAAGAAAACGTCTTTCTGCACAAAAGCAATGATTTAAAAACAAAAAAAACACCAAGGAGTCGTGTTTCAGTTTCATTACCAGAATATTTATTTTATTCTTTTTCTATTAAAACACTAGCTGCCATATTTAATAAAACAGCCAACGGCCAAGTGCCTCAGTCCTCATCCTCCAATCAAATCTCCTCAGACAGGTCACACAGGTCTGTGGGCGTGTCCTTGGCTTTGCTGCTGCTGCTGCAGTGTGAACGAGCTGGCTCCTCCCCCTGGCGATTGTTGTTGCTAGAAGGTGAGCGGAGTTGGGCGTGGTCCCCTGTAAACCATCTCCGTAACAGGAAGTGGAGTATTGCATCGTAAAGTGGCGACCAGCTGAAGAGGGAGGGGTTTCTTTATCCTGTTTTTACCCTTTTTTTTTTCTCCTTAAAAATACTGCCTCATACTTATGTATATATATATATATATATATTTAAAATACATATACATAAGTGAACATTGGTGCCTCCTGGAGGGAGTTTAAAGATATGGAAAATTATTAACTGAAGCCTACAAGTAAAAGCACCTTTGGAGGTCATGATTAAAATGCTGTACTGTGTTTAAGCTGTATTAAAAAGTGTAAAAATCTGAATTTTCTTGGTCTCTGCTAGGCGCCATGTAAACTGGTCCCAACACAAAAACAATCTGACACAAAACCATAAATGAGTCAATTTGTTGTTTTTCTGCAGATTAAACTGATCCATGTTATAATCTGGGAATTTCCAGAGCCTTTTACGGAGCCAGGCTAGCAGTTTCCACCCATTTCCAGTGTTTATGCTAAGCTACGTTAATTAGCTCCTGGCTGAAGCTTATAGGCATGGTGGTGGTGGTATACCAAGGATCTGATTGGTTTGACTGTTACTGGGCAAAAAATAGACTTGGTCATGAGAGACCAAACAAAAAGCAGAAGTAAAAAAAAAAAAATTAAAATAAAGATATTAAACTTTAAAGGTGAAAAAAAAGGAAGCTTCAAAAACAGAGAGCGGGAGCTTTAAAACTGGGATCAAATCATAATAAAATAATGAAAAGCAGCGAGCTGTTTTTTGTACGCGTTGATGTCTTTTCTCAATCAGAACCTGCTCTGGAGTACACAGGGTTAAACCTGAAGGTACCTCACTAAACTCCAAACCCTGCAGACCACCGCTCGGCGGGAAACGGTGAACATAAAACGACAAACACGACTCACTGTGAGGGACTTCTGAGCTCTTTTAGTGCAGCAAATAACTGTAATCTTTAAAAAGTGGATACAAGCAGCAGAATTTGTGTGTCTGTCCCCAAAAAAACATAACATGCCTGTTGGTTTTTCAAGATGGCCACCATTTCCATTACCACAGAACCTTAAACCACTGGAGCCATTTCACAGGTTTGACTCCTGATTTCTAAATTTTATATCACAGGAAGTCAAAATTAAAACTTCTGTCTCATTTTTAAACAAAATGATGACGATGACGACATGACGATGCACAGATACTAAAGGAACGTGGACGGGACTTTAAAGTGATTTCCTTATTTTATAGACGCAATTGATAAGTAGGTGCACCCGTCTAATCAGCAATCCATCCTTCTAGTATATTTTCATATCTAAGTCAGGATAAGCTGACACTGGGATAAACTGGGAGCTTATCCCAGCTGACACTGGGCAAGAGGCGAAGTAAAGCCAGAACAGGCTGACACAAAGACACAGATAACATTTACACTCACAGCCAATTCAGAATCACTCAGTTAACCAATCCATTAACTCTGTTTTTGGACTGTGCCGCAAGTGTTGGTCCAAGAGTCCATGTGGGAGATGTGGCTGAAAAGGTACTTCCTTCACTACTACACCCCTTCAGCCCTGTCAGTATATTACAGGCTTTTTCCTGCGTAGAGGATTTGTTGGTGCCGCCCAATCAGGTTTTAGCTGGAGCTGAAAGAAAAATCACCAGTTTTGCTAACTGGGGTTTCTTATCAAATAAAGCCACACAGACTCACTCCCTTTACTGCACTGTGGAGTCAACCCTCCAAAGGCAAATTCTGAGGCAGGAAAAAAAATCCAAATTAATTAAGTACGGCACAAAGTGAGCTTCAGAGTAATTTCACAATGTTAAAGTTGCCTTTGACAGCAAGATGTTTGGCTGACTTTATTCAAAAGAAAATGAGATTTTCTGTCTTTTCCTCCAGTGATGGAGAGCATCCTGAATTTGTAAATTTGGCCTTCAGCATGAGAACATGCCACTTTCAGTACCTGTATCCACTTGTGAAAGACTTCCCTGCATTATGAAGTTACCTGCTGCACTCTCACCTGTCTGTTTTTTAAATTAAACCCGCTTCATAACATGAAGAAACCAAAAAAATAAGGATATTTTTTCCTCTTTTATTATGAAATAGTGCTACAATGTACATTGCATTTCCTCTCCTGACTGTCTGATGTGTTCTGATTTGTAATGCTGGGGAATAAACCTGATAAAAAGAGAAAAGGTGATAGATATTGTCAGGTTTCATAGAGGTGCGACACAGCGTGAAATAATTATCCATCCTGACAGGTGATCACTTCCTGTGTTAAAATCGGGTTTTTCTTAAAAGCTTCTGGAGACAAAAATAGTCGATTCTTAAGACTGAGTAGAAACATGAATCACTCGATCAGATGGACACTTATTTGCAGTGCTTGTGTCTGTGCTGTCTGCTGACATCAAGTCTGTGCTCCACTTAACAGACCAACCAAATCAAACTGATGGAGGAGAAGTGGGAAATTAAAAAAAAAATAAAATAATAATAATAATAATAATAATAATGAGGTAAAGAAGGAACAAAAATCTGAAAAAGTTAAAACAATGAAGTCTGTTCAGAGAGGAGGACAGCAGCTGGGACGTCCTCCCCCGTTCAGTGTGTGCAGGTGGAAAAACCTAACGGGGTCAGGAGGGCCAATGGCAGGCAGGCAGGAGGAGGGACAGCCAATCAGAAGGCCTGCTGGGCAGGATTGTAGTTGAAGGTGGAGGGAACGTGAGGTCGCTCTTCTAGTTTGTCGTATTCCAGATGAAACTCCTGAAAACAAGGAGCAAGATTAACTTATTATGGATGATTTTACACCGAGTTCATCATATTAATGAGTTAAACAAGTTCCAATAACATTTTACTTATGAAACAGCTCGTTTCCATCTTAAGGTGATATACCATGTTCTGCTGTAACTTTGGACGTACATGAAGACAGAAAACTAAACAGCAGTGACGTTTAGAGTGAAGTCAGCCTAGCTGATGTATGATGCTGTGCTGCCTGGTGGTTAGCTACAGAGCTATGGTTAGGCTCCATCTTCCAGCACAGGAAGATGGAGGATGAGGGTTAAACTGTTCTTAGTAAAAGTTCACGCTGAGGGTCCCTGTTGGGCGGAGACAAAACGCCATCATCTGACAGGAAGAAGACGCTGGAAATGGAACAAACTTCAGCCCAGAGAAAGAGCACGAGGTCAGTGGTTTGGATTACTCGCTGTGAAAAAGTCCTGATCCTAAGCTTAACGTCCACACTGAAATCCCAGGTTTGGGGCATTAATGCAAACAGAAAAAAAGCCCTTGAAGTTGTGCAGCTCCTACCCTCAGGGAGCCTCTGGTCTGAGACTGACACAGGTTACTTGAGACTGAGTCTAAATAAACTTGAAGGATGAAGCAATCAGCCAGTCTGCTGTCTTAACCTCTGGGAGCCTGAGTTTTGGGGCTTCCAGGGCAGCCAGCAGACATTTGGGCAGAGACGTCATGTTCTGTGTCCTGAAGGCCTGCACTGAACAGAGGATAATAGCTTTAAGGTCTGCAGCTCCCTGTGCTTTGAATCAGAGACTGAATTAACAGAATGTGCATGAGCTGGTCTCACTGAACGAGATTTAAGCAATCTGAAATGAAGTGGAAGCCAGCAGATCTGGATGCAGATGTTCTGATTCATTCAGATCTTCTGTATTATTTGTCCATCACCAAGTCAGTGGTCCTGGCTTGGTTGCTCTTGCAAGACATTTTTATTCTCAAACTTTACCTTGTTAAATAAAAATCAAACTTCAGCTCTGAATCATCTTTTTTCAAGCAGATCTACAGACGTTCTGTAATCCTGTTGTGGTCCTGCAGTCCACTACAGACTAAAACCTTTGATTTCACCGAGTCTGAAATCCTATCAGGGGATATTAACCTGCTGATATTTCAGGAAGCTCAGGGGATATTTTATCCTTCACCTCCTGCAGTCACGTTCATCCTGTCCAGGACCTGTATTCACAAACATCCTGAGAGTCATCTCAGACATCTCCTAATGTAGCCTGGAAACTTTCAGCAAGGCATGCCATGTTTAAGTGATGATCAGTTTATCTGAACTGTTCTCTTAAATATCCTCTTCCTGACTCCCAACAGCTTTTCACCTTAGAAGCTCTTTTAGGGCCTAAGATGGTTTGTGGATCTTTACCAAACTTCATTTAGAAATGAATTCTCAGTTTTCTTAAAATTTCAGCACTTGGAGCTACTCTTAGTACCACACAGCTTTGTGACTACAAGCCCAGATACTCTGTTATCATTTTAAACTGCTATAAAACACATGATGAAAGACACTCAGACCAAGATCTCAGAAGTGATGAAATGTAGGCAATGATTTCCTGCTGCTGGCAGGATAGAAAGATTTAAAATGTGTGTGTGTGTGTGTTCACCTTGGCCACCTTCCTCCAGTTGAGGCAGTCGAAGAAGTAGTAGGTCCCTCTCTCGTAGGCGTTGGTCTTCAGTGTGGGCTCCATCCCCGGAGCTCGGGTGATCCAAACCCGCTCCTCTTTATGGTACCTCCAGTCCCTGTTAAACCTGGACACACACACACACACACCACTTTAAATGACTCAAACACCATCGTAATTCACAAAGAGAAGTTCTGAGAGTTTCACACAGTCTTTCCAGATGCTTTTATTTTAATTTGTGGTGATGCTTAAAGATATTTTAATTGTTCAGAGAAAATTCTTATAAAGGGATTCAATCATTAAAAACAATTACACACTAATTTTAATCTGCAAAGATATTTTGGGTCAGTTTTTCTCTCTGTGATAAAAGTAGGAAAGAAGCTGGTGAGGGAATGGGCTTTAAAATAACTGATTACACTCTGTTACCATTACAGGAAATGATATTTTGACAGAATTTCTTTTTAATCTGAGTTTTTGGGGAAAGATGAACAACTTTTAACAGAAAACCCCAAATAAAAATCATCCAAACTGAGTGACACAAACGTCCTGATTCATTTAAAACCATCAGAAAAGCTTTAGTTTAATAAACTGTTAGTGTTTTATTGTGTGATCAGAGTGCTGTTATGATGTGTTGTCCTTACAGTTCTACAGCAGCCAGCAGTTGTAGGAGGTCTCCTCCGTTCATATAGTAGAGATAAAACAGCAGATCTTCACCATACCGAGACAACTTGATAGCTGCTAACTGCACACGTGAGAGGGTGGACAGAGAGATTAATGCAGACACATTTATCAGGTGATCAGGCTTATTAAAAAATCATCAAAAAGGACCTTATGGATGTCTTCTGAAGGACGCACCTTGTCCCTTATGTGGATGTTGGTTAAATACTCTGAGGGGACGTGGAAGTCTGCAGGAAGAAGGAAAAAATTATACTGACAAAAATCAACAAAGAGGGATCAACAGAGAGAAAAAGGAAAGGATGCATTATGAAAAATGGCACAACTGGTCTGCATGTAGTTAACAGAAAGTCTGTGGTACCAGACGTAACAGGGTCGGTGCATTAACTCATTCTGGCCACATGGGGGCAGAAAAACTCCAAATCAGATTTAACCACAGACTGCATATAAAAGATGGAGGAGGCAGAGGTTTATTATGGTACATTCACACCAAACGCAAAGCAAAGTTTTCAAGTGGTGAACTGATGTGAACAGAGGGTTTATCCTGCTGATGAAGGAGTGTTTGGGGGTTAACTACCCACAGTGTGATCGGTCCACATACAGTTAAAGCAAAGAGTCTGTTCTACCTTAACAGAGGTTTACGCATTATCCTGTCTGTTTTGGCTGTCACAAACAAAATTATCTGTCTCACAAACCTGATGATTTTCCTTTGGTCACAGGTGGGTGCCAAAATTTTAACACGCAGGAAAAACCCTCAACACAAATCTGCGTTCACACGAGATAAAATGTTCCAACTTCAGTGAAAAATTAGCTTCACGCTGTGTTATGAAAACCCATCAAACTGGGACTCTCCCAGCGCCACCAACAATCAGAAAAGAGGAGCTTACTGAGCCAGAGCCGAATGGTTTAACTTCACTTTCAGAAAAAATAAAAAATAAAAAAGGAAAGGGAGAGCTCAAAGAAAAGTAAGCAGGACTTCAGGGTAAATTATGAAAATGTGTAACTCGATCAGACTCCTCCTCACCCTGCTGCCTGTTCAGGGCAAATATTCGTGGGTTTCCAATGTGACTGTATCTGTGTGACTAACACGAGGTAAAACGCTGCTTTGAGTTTGGTGTGAATGCGCCATCAGACTCATCTTCTGTCATAATGTTACTTTACCTGCAAATTTCATTTTAACTTTTAATGATTATGATGAGTTAACAGAACTATGATTTCAACAACAACATGATCACAACAACTAATACAGGTGAGAGTATTAATGAAACAGACTGTCGCGGCACGAGAAGGACTCCAACGCTGAAGTCGCAGTTAGTGAACAGGCAGGTAGGAACCAAATGGACTGAAGGTGCTTCTGATGTTGCTTCTGTTTTAAGTCTTTCAGCTTTTCTCGTGTGATTTTATTGTATTCTGGAGGCTGAACCTTCACTTTGCCGCCACGCTAAGATTTACAGTCAGCAGAAGATTTCTAACAGGGAAGTGATGAGAAGTCTCTAAAAGTGATCGTTTCTGACCCTGTACACACTTCACAGAAGAAATCCTGCAGTACGAACTCCTCCTGCTGCTCTCACCCTGTAGAGGTCAGAGACGCTTCTAGCAGAGATTTTTCCTTCACTGTTACAACGATTCCAGAAATGATGGAAAGTATTTGTAACTTTTGGGATGTTGAAGTGTCTAAACCTCTATGATGTCTAATGCTCAGCTGGGGGCACCTCTTCTATGAGTCTATGAGAGAACGAGCCTCCTGCTCACAGTAAACACTTTCTTGATGAGTTTATGGTGTCAGTCGTTAGTTCTTAAACTCACCTATGTCCTGCGGTCGACACGGAGCCGACGCCCACGGAGAGGCAAACTTGGGATAGAGATTCCTGACAGAGAGAAAGACAGAGAGACAGGATCTGAGTCTGAGAACATTCACAGGTCATTTACACCAGATTCAGCAGCAGGTCGACGGTTCGTTTTAAAAAAAACTGGAAATGTTAATGATGCTGATGGTCTCCTGACTCTAGGTAACTTTACTAGAACCCCCGTAACCTTCAGGGGTCCCCAGTACTTCCTGACTCTAAACTGTGTCTCCATGTGTTCATCGTACTCTGGCGAGTTGAGGTTGAGGCCCAGCGTGGTGAGGTCGGAGCCCAGCGCCAGGTGGACCATGCCGGGGTCGGTCTCTGCTGCCCGGATGAACGTCAGCAGGCCGATCATTCCAAACTGGTCCGTTACCATGCCGATGGGGATGTTGGTCACTCGCCCTGGGATCCAAAGACAACACAGGAGGACGGATTAGCTCTTTTGCTTGTTTTTTTTTTTTGTTTACACCACATTCATCCAAATATAAGACACTCTCATTTTCTGATATGTTTTTGAGAATTAATCCAACGAAAAGAGAATCACCATCACTGAAGCCTTTTGTCTCAGAACAGAGACAGTCAAATATGTTTTCCCCAGACATCACCCCCAGGGCTGAAGAATGAATCTAAAACACCAAAACCTGCAGTTCCTCTAACGTCCACCAGAGGCTCCAGCAGTGAGTCAGTCCCCATAGATTCCCATGTTAAAACGTCCAACTTTACAGCAGAAATAAACATGTTTACAGCCTGATACAAACACTGTTCTGGTCTCTTTAGCTAGTTTCCCCCTTCATAACTGTAAAGGTGATGAATTTTATTATACCTCACCTGTTTAAATTGTATTAAGGCTTAAAGTTTGCATCAGTAGGCTCATTTCTCTCCGTTAAACCCCCAGCAGCTTGTCTTTTTTCCCCCCGCATTTTTTTTTGAATGTCTGATTTTTTCCCCCCAATTTGAATATATAATTGAATTGAAAATATTCACCAACAGAATAACAGAACAGAAGGGAAAAAATGAAGCAGCTGGAGGACAAGAAGATAAGAAACTCTCTGCAATTCATTTCAGTTTAATTTATATGGCACCAGTTCACAACAACCGTCGCCTCAAGGTGCTTCATGTTGTAAGATAAAGACCCTACAATATCAGAGAGAGAAGCCCAACAATCAGACGACCCCCCATGAGCAGCACTGGGCGACAGTGGGAAAGAAGAACTCCCTTTTAACAGGAAGAGACCTCCAGCAGAATGAGGCTCAGGGAGGGGCAGCCACCTGGTGTGACCGACTGTGGGGTGAGTGGATAAAGAAGAGAAAGAAAAGGAGAGCAGACATGCTGCAACATCCATACATGTAGCAATCTATTGCCAAGACATGAGGCTGAAAGTGGTTATTTAATACATGGATTAGTAACTTAATGATTTTAAGTAACAAGTTCTTTTCTAGCCTTTCTGAATGCAGTTAAATATGTGACAGCTGGGTCTCCATCATTTGGTCAAAGGAGGTCTGAATCTGTTTGCTGAGTTAGAGCATGAAAAGCCTTCAGAAACTCAGTTAAACATGTTCATAGCAACATACATAACACACTATATACCTGTCTGACAGAGAGTCATCTGCCAGAATACAACATAACATGATATACTTTTATATTTTCTATTATTATTACTGTTTCAACTCCTGCACAAGAAGAATTTCCTAAATACAGTCTTTCTTATCTTAAGTCTACAATAAACCTTTAAGGTACTTGTGTTCCAATCGTTTCCTCTCTATTCAAAAGTTGACTCTGAATTCTTAAACATGTGACAACCGAAACCTTTTCAGGCTTAATTTCCAGAAAATCATCATCTCATGTTGGGGCCAGTGTGAGATTGTGTTCTGGAAAGAAACAGTGTTTGTCTCACCGTCAGGAAGCACCTGAATCCCTTTCTTCTGCTGGTTGTTGTTGCTCGTTGCAGAGCTCTTATCGCCGGGGAACTTTGGACCATCTGAGTTGGAGGCGGGCTTTCCCGATGAGTTCAGATTCTGATTGGACAGAAACAGACAGGAAAAATGAGGACGAGTCAGAACGTTGAAGAAGAAGGAAGAAATACGATGAAGATGATCTAAATGTGACTGCGACATCAAAAACAATCTGAACGGGAAAGCAAAATAACAAGAAACACCACCGTTTTGCTGTCTTCGTTGGTGCTGGTGGGGTCTTTCGTTTGGTAGTTTGGCCCAGGGAGAGCTGGGAAATCTTCGTTGTGGATGGAGAAGTCCTGCGACTGCTCACTGGACGGCTTGGTTACCATGCCAACTGGAGAAAACGACCAGTTGCAGCAAATAAAGTAAAGCACAAAACACACCACACATCAACAAACACACAACAGAAGAAATGAACTGTACAGACACCCTGATCAGGTCAGAATTTACGACTTTTAGAGGTATTATGATTAATTAAATTAATTAATTTATGTCATTCAAAATCCTAAAAGTGCTTGTTGTGTTTGACCAGCAGTTCAAAACCTGGAAAATGTTCAGTTCACTGTCACACAAGTAAGAAAATTTAGCAAAGTAAGTAGCAGAAAAACCGTGACGTGTTCTGAATCCATCAGCACAAACAGTTTCAAGCATCATTCTTCTCGCTGCACTTTAACTTTTTAAAATATATTTGCTTAACAAACCAGCGGATGTGCCGATACAGACAACCCTGCATGGCCTGTCTGTTACTGCATGTACTGCATGTTATTGTATTCTGTGCAAATTTCTACACATTCTGCTACTTCCTACAAACACAAAGTTTTAAAAGAGCGTTTGTAACACAGATGGGTATTATTCAGCTCTCAGATGGTGCAGCAGATTGGTGACATGCTAGCTTCGCCTGGACCTCATTTTAATTTTTTGAAGGAGTTCCACAAACATCTGCACTCATCTTTGCATGCACTGTACACATCGCTGCTGTGATGCCTGGTAGTTAGCAGCATTTTTTCTTCGGTTGTTGTTGTTAAATGATGCCTTCAAGCTGCATTACATATTACCAGACACCAGGCAAAAAAAAGAAAAAGAAGGGACAAATATTTATATTTTAAAACAAGTAACAGCTGCATAAGAAGCTCGATTTTCTTAAGATTTAAACGGCTATTCGACTGTTCTAAAGTCACGACCATCGCTGTTTCTGTAACAGAATTAAAGGACACCTCTATGTTATTTGAACACACAAACAAACATGTCCTTTCTGTGTTACCGTAGGGAGCCCGACCGGTCAGCGGGTTGTGTAGCGGGGTGGGATTCGAACCTCCGTCCCTCCGACTCCTGTCGGCTAATGCCGGGAAATCCGACAGGTCCAACCCCGTCACATTCTCACTGCCGTCTGAAACGAATCCACAAACGTCATATTTTAGATTTTAACTGCTAACAGATTAATAAAAACCTTTTTGCTGCTGTTAATCTGATTTCACTTCTTTTACCTGTGCCATTGAAGATGTTGTTGGATATCGAGTTGTTCATGAAGCCTGGATTCCTGTTCAACCCAAAGCCCGACATACTGACACACACACACACACACACACACACACAGACACACACACAGGTTCAACATAAATGAACTCTCTATTGATTCTAGTAGAAAACAAATCATAAACAATAATAGAAACACCTGAACATTCACAGCTCTCAGTCATAACAGTCTCACTTTAATGACTCCTCACAGCAAACCCTAACACCTCATGTCAGGACTGATGCTGTCTTTGGCAGGTTAAATAAAATTCAACATATTTTAATGATCACTTCTCTAAGTTCAAAAGAAAGTTGGTTTCAGTACATTTGTGACTGTCAGCATCTTAAAGCTTGTGTTGCAGAAATCTGAAGGACTTCCACCTTTATCTTCATCTGTCTTCTCACGTTTCATTTAGAAAATGAGAAAACTGACTAATGTATGACTTAAAGTCTGCTACTTCCAAATGATCAGTAATTTAAAGCACCTTAAAGCAGCGATGGTTGAGGGGACAGCTTAAAAAATAAAAATAAAAAACCATTTTTTATGATTTTGTGTCGTCACTTCCTGCCATTAAAACCAAACGGTAGCTGTCTTTAAAGTTACAACACAGCTTGCTGATTCTTATTTTCCGCTCCTACAGCAATGCGCTGAAATGTTTTTGTAGCCTTTGCTTCAACTAGGCTGCTTTAAGTCTTCGGTCTTCAAAACTGGACCACAGCTGTGTGTGTGTGTGTGTGTGTGTTACCTGTTGATGGTAAATGGCTGCCGTGCTTGCTGCTGTTTGGGCATCCCGATGATGCTGGGCGACGACCGGCTGGGACTCCCCATGCTGCCACTCCTTCCTCCTCCTCCGCCGCCACCTCCCCTCTCTCCCGCCTGCCCTGTTGGACCCCCCACCTGCTGGCTGTGGTTCAGCACGCTCCGGCTGCTCATGGGCAGGATCCCCCTGCAGGAGGAAGTTTGTGGGTTTGAAGGAGAATAAATAAAGTTTGCAGACATGAAGCAGAAGCAGGGATGCTGTCAGAGCTTTTAGAGGCTGTGCTGCTCCAAACACACCAAATTATTACATCACTGGAAACGAACAGAACAGGTCACACTGCACGCAGCAGGAAGCTTTAATAACAATCTGTGAACACAGTGTGTGGGGTACCTGCTGGGCGAGGGGGGCGTGTGCAATGAGCCAGCGTTGGGCGTACTGGAGAGCTGACTGGCAGACTGGTTCAACCCGCTGCGACTTAATGGAGGAGCTGCACTGCTGTTCATGCCACGCATGGGAAACCCCAACGCACCTACAGGGAGAGGGAGCAGTTTATACATCATCTGCTGTCAGGGACAAACATCTGAAGGAGATTCCTCCTGAGCTCGCCAGTAAACAGAGCGGACTCTCTCATGTTTACTGTGAGATAACGTCACGGCAACACGAGTCCACGTTATTCAGCACAAACAGGTTAGTGTGTGTTGATCTTACTCTGCGGGCCATATAAGCTGGCTCCGAGTTGTGACAGTGGACCCGTTGACGAGGCAGAGGAAGACGCCAGCATCTGAGGAAAAGGAAACAAACACACACAGAGTTCAGTCTGCAGCTGCTCAACACCAAACCACATTAAACACACGAACAGCAGCTGACAACAACACTAGCTAACAGTGTGTGAGCAGCTGGCAGGGGCTCTGTGCTGCGTTCAGGAGCAGCAAAGACAAAGTGAGAGAGCAGAGATGCTCCAAAATCTGTGACAGTGAGAGGGACTGTGTCTGCTGCTTCGCTCTCATCCCCTCAGACAGCTTTAGTCTTTCCATACTAGGAGAAACTTTGAGAGTTCAGGATCACAGTGAGCCCAAGCCGTCTCCAGCCGTTGTTTTTCTCGTTTCTTTTCTCTGCAGCTGAGCGTGGTTTCTATCAGAGTTGCTTCTGGTGGTGGTAAGAGTAGTTTTCTGTGGTTTCAGCCATTGTTTGCCATCCGTTTACCTGTCTTTCCACATCTGCCTCCCCTTAAACATTTCCTCTCCTGTTGGACCACACTGGAGGCTAAAATGACTTTTAGTACAAACGGCACTACCTGAAAGTCTGACTGGATTCTGAAAAGGAATTAAAATATCCAGAGCAAGTTTCAAAAATGAACGCATAAACAGTTTGGATACAGAGTCAGAGCGGCTGTCTCTTTACATTCTGCTGATAACACTGGTTAACTCTGGAAGGCTGTAAATTTACAATGAGCACTGTTAAAGTTTAACACCTGGAAATGGCAACAATGGCACCAAGACATCATCTTACATTCAAAATGGCGTAAGTTTTTAACGTCTTGGGACGTTACATGAGGCTACTGAATTTCATACAAGTAGAAATTTAATGTCAGGGCTACTTAGTGGAAACTTTTAAGGGGCACTTGACGAGCTGGTTTCCACAGGTTCAAGACCCATAAAACGTATCCGAGGTTTCTTGAGTTTGTTTAGACCCGCAAAGACAGAGTGAGGATGAAGAAAAGTAGATGATAATAATAAAGAAAGCAGTTCCAGTATTGGTTTGTGAATGTGCTGGACTTACATCTTTGTCTGCACGGTGAGGAGGGAACATGGACTGCGGGCTGTAGTAGAGGCTGGAGTCGTCCGTGTAGTCGCTATCTAGCCCTCCCTCCATAAACTTCTTCCGGTTAGCACCAAACATGCCGCGTGTCACCTGGGAAACGAGATGACAGGAAACAGTCAGATGGCAGCAAGGTTAAGACATGACTTCCTGTCACACCTGTAAAGAAGTTATTCACTTTGATGAAACATTTCTCTTCATTTTTTATTAAAAACTCAAGTGATGGACCTGCTCTGGAAACCATGAACCACCTCTGAATGTGCTCAGGTCCTCATTCAGAAACCAGTTTAGCAAAACTCAAAAAAGTGAATATAATCTTAAAAATACAGGAAAAAAAATAGAAATCACGTTTAGTTTTTAGCTGGGATAGGCTCCAGCCCCCAACCGCGACCCTGAATAGGATAAGCAGAAGAAAATGGGTGGATGGCTGTTTAAAAAAAAAAAAAAAAAATAAAAAATAAAAATGTTT